>VXBZ01000168.1:154730-196583 GCA_013399135.1 Heliornis fulica | reverse complement strand
TTACAGAGAATTCTTACTCAAAATTGTAGTTTATTAAATACTTCATATTAAAGTTTTAAAATAATTACTTCTTCTAGAATGGTGACCACCTGTCTGCACTTGGGGTGAGAGGAAGAAGCAGTTGTCCACTTGAGCAAGAGACAGTAAGTATTATGTAATTTTATGTATTATCTTGTATACCTGTTACAATGTATCTGTGCTTTTGAAAGCACATGCTTCTTTTTTAGCTGATCCCAAGGAATTTTTTTTCTACCCTAGATCTTGTTATTCTGATAAACATGTTCATAATCCCTATAACCACATTCCTGCTGATTTTATATCACTCTTTGAAAAACAATTTTGTAAAATTTTGATGAATACAGTTGAGGTTTCTTCCCTGAACTTGGACCCAGGCAGAATTTAACACATTTGAATGTCACAACCAGAAGAAATTCCATAGCTTTGAGCATAACTGTGAGTGATTTACAGATGTCTTTGGTCCTGGTGTGCATTTCCTGTATCCCCCTTATGCTCATTTTCTGATCATATGTCTACAGGGAGTATAATGGCAGTTTCCACATTTCTTTTAACTTGTCGGTCTTGCTCAACACCTTTATTTATTTTTTTCCCAAAACCAAAATATTTACACTCTTACTATCTTACAAAAGACAGTAAGAAGTTCTACATAAAGAAGTTCTGCCTTTCGTTGTTTTTCATGCTGTCAAGTAATTAGTGTTAGATTCTTTTTCCTTTTTTTTTTTTTTTCCTTTAATAATATCATTATTTTTATAGTGCTGTCACTAAGGAAACTTGCCACTTAAGTATGGACTGGTAGAGCACCACTTCCTTGATGCCATCATCAAGACTTCCAATTCTTTTCTGTTTGTCTGTGATGCTCTTAAGTATGTTTTAGTTTGGCTCTATTCCATATTGCTGTATTGTCAGCATCACCTACAATTACTGTACTAGCTTTCCTGATGGAGAGAGAAGAGTTAAAAAGGATTATATTTTATTGTTTATCTTCTCTGGGTAAGTTCAGGATTACTGAATGCATATTTAGAGAAATTTCCTATCTACTGAGAATTATGTTGATGCTAATTCTTTGATGCTGACCAGCTCATAAATCATCATATAGAATTTGCAATAGTAGAATCATTACCATCTTTTCCTATTCATACTTGATTTAATCTGTTGAGTTGGTGACATAGAAGTCTGAAAATATAAGTGACATTGCCTGTATTTTTACACACATAACTCATAGGTGATCTTACTGAGAAATAGAAACATAAAAAGCACCGTGTGGTTCATCAGTCTTTGGATTTAAACGCATGCATGAGTAATGAACAAAGGGAGGGATTTTTTTCCTCCAAATCCCTATCTTCATAAGAACTTTGCTGTCTCCTTCAATCCCTTATAACCTCCTATCACTCTTAATGATCCATCTTTCTGACCTCTTACAACTGCATAGAGGAATCTGATGTGAAGATCATATGTAGGGAAGCAGTGTTCTTTGTGTAAAATAGGTCATAATTTTGCTCTTCGCTTACGATGAGGGAAGTGAGCAATTCCGTTATTCTTTCAGTTCACTTGTTTTCAGTCTTTTCTGCTCTGAATTCACCAGGTCAGATTTTTGTTCATAGGGCATAGGAAATAAATAAGAGTTATACTTGGTATTTTCATACTCAGGATAGAAAGTGGGCTTCTGATAACGTATTCTATGTAGTATAAGTGATGCTGACTGCTATTACTACTTTTCTTCGGAAAAGTATAGACTCCTTGTATTTCCCTGGGAAACGGATTTATTATGTGAAATGGAATATAAATGTATTTTTGTAAAATTGTACATGCAAATCTTTTTTTCTAAACAAAAAAAAAGAAAGGCAGAGTGATGAAAGCAAAACTTTGCAGTGACATTTTTATACTAAATTTTTCTTAGTAAAACTGTCATACCGTCGAAATATTTATTCGAACACATATGCTTCATGAGCACACACAGACTGGGATCTGAAGGTGGTGTAACAATTCTGAGAAAGTAAATGTGTGAAGTGGGTTTTTTTTTTTTTCCTTTTGCTTCACAAGTAAATTGCTTATAAAACTAACAGCTGCTGTTTTGAAGCTAATCTTAGTGAATTGAATGTTCTTAACCATTTCTACAATCCCACAGTCCTTTATCTTGCCTCTCCTGCTGCTTTCCCACCACCCCTGATCCCATTAGCAAAACTTGAGACAGCCTCAGCTTTTACCGAAGTGCAGCTTTGGTTTCAGCTGCTTTTCTGCAAGAGGAAGTGAATGTTGCG
This sequence comes from Heliornis fulica, assembly GCA_013399135.1. Lineage (NCBI taxonomy): Eukaryota > Metazoa > Chordata > Aves > Gruiformes > Heliornithidae > Heliornis > Heliornis fulica. The sequence continues at coordinate 194,307 of VXBZ01000168.1, read as the reverse complement.
CTTTTTTCTCTGTGGCATGGTTGTGATAAAGCTGTGGTGCTCTTATCTCTCTTTTAGGTAGTGGCTCTTTATGACTACACAGCGCATCGATCAGATGAGCTAACCATCCATCGCAGCGACATTATCCAAGTGTTATACAAAGATAATGATAACTGGTGGTTTGGCAGCCTAGCAAATGGACAGCAAGGCTATTTTCCAGCTAATTATGTGGCTGGTGAAAGTAAGTTTACTGCTGTCTTCCTGGTATACCGGTGTGGGTTTAACTGATGGGCCAAGATTTTACCATGCTGTACTACTTACTCTTCGGGAGATATGAATTTATGTAGCATACAGACGGCATAATGATGACTTGTTGTGATGCAGAAATTGTATGAAGTTAGCTAACCACTTCACAACTTTGCATGCCTGACTTCAGAAGGTATTGGCACCAAGTTAAACATTCCAGCTTATATAGTAATGGTTTAATTATCAGTCAAATAGATCGATTCTTTGCCTCTTCTTACATATATTCACCTGGATCATGCATTACCTTAGCAAGTTATAGGACACATCAAAGCATTTCAAGGACATCTTTTGGTTTTTCTTAGGCAATCTGTGTTAGATCTAGTGAGCTACTTCTTAAAAAACTTGATTTTCCTCCTACCCTAATGGAAAATGCTCTGTTCCTCAGTAAGTGGATTTTGGTATGAAGCTTAAAAATGAATTATAATAATAGTAAACAGTAATGGTTAAGCCTCATGTCTGAGCATTGAAATTGCTACTAGGTTCTTGTCATTAAAACATTTTTGATTAAACTAATACAGTCAAACCTAAGTGAATCTGAAAAAATACGGGAAGCATTGTGCTGAGTCCACTGATGTAAAGATACTCAGTGTCCTGACAGTTGTTAGTATTCATTTTATGGACATAATGTGTGGCTGCATTCTAAAAGAAATTAATTTGCCTGCTGAAACTATCAAACTGTCAATTATACCGATGTTTAGAAATCTTTTACCCAAAATTTATCAAGTTGCTTTCCCCCATTTTCTAGTTCCTCCCAGTCTTTCAAGTGATATCTAGTACTTTTACCTCTTCCCTAGAGAAAACAAACAAACAAAAAAACCCCAAAAAAACAAAAAACAAACTTGGCCATAATTTTGTGCTAACTTGATAATTAAAGTTAGCTTAACTACCGCTCTTTGCCTTTTTTCCTGCCCTTGCACATCCTGTGCATTTTCTCCTTCCTTTTTTCCTTGCAAAATAAGCCGGAGAGAAGTCTGTGGGAAGAATCTTCAGTGATAACAAATTGTTCTTAAAAGAAAAGAAAATTGAGGCAGTTGTCCAACTGGGGTGGAGGTGGGGGGCGGGCGACACTAAGACAAACAAACAAATCCCTAAAAAACAGCCCAAAAACCTGGTATATAATTTGCTGCCTCAGTTGGTGACCATCTTACTTGCAAATGTATCTTATGATCCAGTATCAACTGCATGGCTGTCAGTATGGACTCCGTTTGCAGTCATGTGAATGATTATTTTACTATAACTGTCTATACATTTAAATCTAAGCTCACTATTATAATTCAAATGGGGAAACTTTGATAAAATCTGGTGAAAAGGTGGGCTTCAAGCATTTTTACCTGTTTCCATTCACATCCAGTTCTTGGCTATATCATAGTGTTGTGGTTGTTCGCATAAATATTCATAATTTTTTCATGGTTTTCACAATGGTGAATTGTTGATCATGTTTTCAGAAGAATGTGAAGAACAACCTCCAGGATTAGTACCAGATTCTGCTCCTCTCCTACGTGAAGGATTGATGGAAGCAGAGGGAGGTTCACCAACACTACCTAAGGTAATAATTTGGGATGGAAGGATTCTCTAAGTAGTTGTGGAGTATGTCCTATTTTTGCCAGGCAGACTGTATTAAATTTCCATCCTGTTTGGGACATGCATAATATGTAGACCTCATTCCAAGTAGACTTTCAGCAGATGCCTAACTTTTGTCTCATGTGAAACCAGCTGTTCCATCATCTGGCAATTAAATAGTCTGCCTACTCTTGCACTGTTGTAATAAGTGACAGATCTCCTATTGGGTCCAAGGTTGGCAGAAGTATCTCTCACAGCTGCCTGATGAAAATAACAGTTGAAGAAAAAACAGTGATTTGTCAAAACCTGACTTACTTTTGGGCACTCGACTGCCATTCTTGGAATAATCACTGCCCACAGATTCTTCATCTTTTCTGCCATGAAATTTCCTATCAGGTATCTATGAGTTTGTGTAGCAAAAAGCTGTGATGTTTTTCTCTCAGTATTTCAGTCTGGGTAATAATATCCTAATTAAAGATATGCAGTGTGATCATAAAGCCTTATTAGCAGACCATGACATACGCTGCATCTAAATGTGCTTCCTTGTCAGTGTGTGTTTCTGTTTAAAAGCTGCTCATGGTTCTCTGATGTGAATGAATGCACCGATCCCATAGGTTCATCCACGGGGGGTGGACTATAGAGACTTTCGTAGGTTGGAGGAATGAAGAAAAGAGCTTTTGTCTTGGCTATATCTAATCTCTCTCCACTTCTATTGTATACTTGGATTGCATTGCAATTGCATATGCACTGTTTATATGTATTTTATTGTTTATATGTATGTTGTTTATATCACAGACTGCAAAAGCATTCCTGTTTCTGTGACTTTAGTTAGCAGTCAGAAAACAGGAGGTACAGAACAACAAAGGATCAGTATCCAGTTTTCAGTCAAGGCAAAACATAGGGGCTTTATTTCTTTTTTTGCTAATTTTATTTTATTTTTTGTCAGACCTTGAGAGATATTGCTATGCACAAAGCAGGCCAAATGACTCTCACTTCTTCAGACTAACAGACATTAGGAACTTTGCATAGCTTATGTTCCCCTTCTGTGAAGTAAGACTGATGATTGTCTTAAAACTTTGGATACTTTGTAAGACCAAAAAAAAAAGAGTAATACAAATGAAATTAGTTCAGTAACTGTTAAATTTAAGAATTTTTTATTTTGCAATGCCTGTATCCTTAATTGTGTTCTCTACGGCTATTCATTGTGTCAAATAGTACTAACATAAATACTTTAAAAATTACTTTTGTTCAAATTTCTTTCAAATTGCTTGACTATTCCATGTACTTTTCTAAAATTGAATCTAATATTTTGTGTCTGATTTGCAAGACTCAGAGTATGTGAGTGTTGCTTAGTTACATTTCTCTTTTTTTCAGATGATTTATGTAATCTTTACTGCATTAATATGTATTGCAATGTTCAAGGTTAAAACACCTAAAGCTACTTCTGTAAGCCTTTTTTTGTGTAGCTTCTGGTTTTGGTTCATGAGTAGACAGAGGTGGAATTTCATAAATTATTGAGTACAGATTACTCATTTGGCAGTCTTGTTGAAGACAGCTGTCTTCTTGTAGCCAACTGCTATAAATCGAATTACTAAGTATTTTGTTTCTAACTATACTTTAAAAATGTAATTAATCACCACACTGAGTAATAATAATTCATCGGAAGTAGCTTTTACCTCTTTGTATCAGAGAAACTCATGTCCAAGACAGACAAGGGTGTTTTACTTCCAGATCCTCCTGTAAAATCAGAGTGGAAAAAAACACAGAAAAAAATTACAACATTACTGGAAAGCAGGAAGATTTCTTTCATCTGCTGTCTACATTGCTGGAGGCAAGGAAGGCATCCAGAAGGAGTATGTTGCTATACTTGCCGAGTTTCACTCATACCCAGATTAGAAAAAAGTGCTGAGATACTTATTAGTGTCATTAGAGGCTTTATCATTTCTATCCACGTTTTTTTTTTCCTGTTTTAATCTAGTAGAAATCTAGTTGCTTTGCTGGATCAAAATACTTTTATATATTCTAACTAATGTTTCTAATATTTACAATAAGTATTTATTGTTCAGCTCTATGAAAGGTAACATTTGATTAGTTTTGCTAGCCTATGCTTTAAGTATTTACAGTTGATGTTTTTATAACAATAGGTTTTGTAATTTATTGTAACACTCAATATCATAAAAATATGCTTTAGTTTGATTATACTGGCATACTGAATTATACTGACATTATTGGTAATAATCAGTTGCAAAGTCCATCTAGTACATACAGTAATTCAAAAGGCAAAATGAATTAAGGGTGCAGTAGCAGTCCAAAACCAAGAAAATATATTGGCTTTTATATTACACAGTATCCAAGTATCCACAACCATAAAGGGTCCAGAGAATAGTCTTGAAACATCCACGAGTTTTGTAAAGAGCTGTATGAGAGGATATACCAGAGGGTGAGGAGTGAAGAAAGTGTATATGTAGTTTGGATAGGTAAATTGGATGCATTCAATTTGTTTGCTTCCCCTTCCACTGTTAAAGAAGATCAGTGAACATTAGGCTGGCAGGGAACACATCTAATACTGGTAGAAGGAAATTTTTGCTTATGCCATGCTTATTTAACCTGGTGAGCCTAACCACTATAAGACGCTATTAAATTTACCTGCTCAGGGATTATTTTAATAACACGTTTTAGGCTGAGGTAATGACTTGAGATTCCAATAGCACCTGAATCTAGCTGGCTTTATAATTTATTTTTTTTGTATTTCAAGTTACATAAGCACCATATAAATCATTAAGACAGTGAGTTCAATCAAAAGATGAATCAAATTTCTATGTAAGGCTTGTTATGCCTTGAAGTGTAATGGTTTTACAAAAGCTGCAGAGCACTGCATAGCACAAACAAGTTTCCATTCAGCTGTTTTTCATAATGAAAGAAAGTTTTACAGTGCTTTGGCTTTAGGCAACACCAGATACTTCTGAGCCAAAACTGCTAAGACGACCACTGAGGGGGCTGATCGGTTATGGCAGTTCCTGTGTTGCAGCAGTGACACAGCAGCTTTTCTTCCTATTCCTTTCATTTTTTTCAGTATTAGAGCTGATGAAAGAAAATGCCAATTTCTTTTACATAGGAAATTAGAAAAAACATTATTTTGTGATACTCTATGATTTTTTTGGCTTTGACAGAAAATGGTGCTTGTTGTTTTGTTGGTTTTTTTTAGCCTAAAAGTATTTATTGAATAATTAAGTTAAGAATAATTGCCTAAATTGTTACCATAAGCAGAAAAATTGTTGTGTTTGGTTTCTGGTCATAAACATGTTTTCACAAATACATAGGTACATCCAGGTCTGCCATATCTACTGTTCTTTCTGTTATTTTGAGGAATACTTAAATATTTACCTCTGTTAAGACTAAAAGAGCAGTTACTGTGAAAAATCGTAGCAGTTACTTGCGAGATTTTGCCACCATACTTAAAATGTAGAATACTATGGTTTTAATTACTGACAATACCATGAAGTCTAATTAAAAATAGTTCTACAACTGTAGATACAATACTGCATATCTAGCTAAACTTCAGAACTGTATAAAGAGTGAATAAAAGAGAATCATTAACATTAGAAGAGTAAGACTCAAGATTCAGTATTAATCTTTGCAAATAATAACAAAGTTGTAGCTCAAAGAACCTGCTTTCAAAATGCTTTCTACCATCAGCTTTGGATTGACAACATAATATTTTATGCAAACCTTGTTTTCCTGCCTTATGAGTTACTTAACTCCTGAGCCACAAAATTAGGTCACAATCATCTTTAATTACAACATACATCTAAACTGCCAATAGAAATTTCATGGAGTGAAGGTCTCACTGCACCGATGAAGAATCCCCAAAAATAAGACAGACTTATTCTGTGACCCCTCCAGTAAATGTGCAGCTTTCAGGTTCCTCAAGATGAAGGCAGAAGAGACTGGAATTCAGAAACAAAAATTTGAGTTTTGCAAATCAGAAATGTTTCACAGTCAATAGAGTGTCTTTTGAGTTTGTTTTTTTGTTTTGTTTTCTGTTTGGAGTTTTTGGGGTGTGGGGAATTTTTGACCAGAAGTGTTCTTCTATCTACAAAACCCTCCAAATATGTTTTATAGTTTAAGATGACTTGCCACTCTCAATATAAAATGCATCTAACTGTACTCTTAAGTACTCAGTTCTAGGTTTTGTGAGAAGAGTGGGAAGTAGCAATGAACAAAACCCAAAACAGTAAATTATAATTCCTTTACAGAGAAAGGAAGGAATTTATAATTCCTTTACAAAGTAGGAAAATATTCTTTCTAGTGTATTTGTCTTTGGAAAAAAAAATGTTAAGGTCTAAAATAATGGTCATAAGCATGAAAAGTAAAGTGGTACCTTCAAGACCTATGCTGTTACTCCATAGTTTGGATAATATACCCAGAGATCATCAAAACTTCATTCCATGTATATTTAAACAAAGTTTGGGATTATCACTCTTCACATAAATAATTCATATTCTCACTCTTTCCCCAGAGTAGGTTGTTGTGAGACTTTCTGAATACTTAGCCTAGCATGTCTGAAACTAACCTGCCAAGCAATTGATGCTTTTCCCTTGGGCTTGAGCAATTCCAGTGTGGGTGGTTTTGTGGGCTCAAAATTTACTTATTAGATAAAAAAATTTAAAAAACATAAAAACTTGCTCAAAAATACATAAAAACTGATATTTGCTAGATATTTTTCTAGTAGTTTTATCAAAATCTTTTGGTTAATAGTTTGTGGTGTTTGTATTTTCTACTTTAGTAATGCATTTGTTCAGGTTACTGGGGAATGCTTCAGAGACTGCTCATCTTTGAGGAGGAGGTGGGACTAGGAAGATACAATGCTCATGAGGGAAACATGAAACAGTGGAACTCTTGCAGTGAATAGAGCTAGGCTTTCAACATGTCATGAAGTGTGTTCATTTTGAATCTTCAGAGAGGTTGTGGAGCCACAAAAATGTGGTATTCAATTGAGTTAGAATGTATTGTAATGAAGTTTATAATTCCAGGCATCATTCATCCCTAGTACAATTATGGATCTCCCTTTGTAAAGGCATTGACATCTGGGCTGAAATGAACTGCATTTCTGGAATCAGCCTGCAAAGGTGCTCTTTGGTCTTCCATATAAACTGTTGAATAGTCGTTATAAATAGATACATCTTTGCAAACTGTACTTTTGAAATAGTGATTACTTTGAGTATTCCTGAAGAAATCCTTCTTCAGAAGAAAATATTACTGTGGTACCATCTACGAGGAACAAACTGTTTTCCTTAAACGTTACCTGACCTTACTATATTTCAGCTTTTAGGTCTGCAGTTTCCTAAAGAAATTCCTACTTAGGAATTCTGTTTTGCCTTTAAAATGCAGTTTGCACTGTTCGAGTTGAATTACTCTTAAGCATGTGTGGTGCTACTGTATTTGTAAGCTGGTAGCACTTTGCTTTTCAACTCGAAAAGCACCTCTGTAGTTCCTAACACGTTTTGTCTGAAAAAAAAAAATGTTTGTGCCTGAGTCTGTAGTATTGTTTGAGCCATTGAAAGAAAAGATATCTATTTTATAAGCAAATTAATATATTTGGAAAAAAAGAGAAGATGAAATTACAGCCATCATACTTTGCTGTAAATGACTAGGTCTGTTTCAAGATGGGAAGAATCAGGCTTAGCCACCTAACTGATCAAGCAGAACCAAAAAATATCAAAGGGACATTTGTATTAAGTTAGCTGTCAGGAGCAAGCTAACTTCTCTCTTCCCCGCTGTGTACTCCTTAGGTCCTCAGAGCCCCTTTCTGAACAGGACTGAACTATTTTTTTATGCAAATCTTAATGTAAAGCTGTAACCACAGATAAATTCCCAGAGGCTTCAAGACTGAAAACATCTGTTCTAAACCATAGTGCTTCAGTTTGAAAATCTTACCTCCACTCTCTCTTTCTTTTATTGCCCTTCAAATAGTCATGTAGTTCATTTGATTTCTGAGGTGCAGTATTCATCATTGCTGAGCAATGACTACAGTTTTCACCCACCACATTTCCTGCTGCTCTCTCCTAGCCCTGAACACACCCGGGATTTTGCAGTTTCAAAGACTAGACAAGGCAAACTCCTTTCTATCTGTGGCTGTAGCATTCATGGAGGGAGAAAACAGTGGGTGTTGACTTTGTCCTAAACACTTTGGTGATGTAGCTGGGTTTTTCCTGGGGAAAAATGGAAATTCATGCCAATGTCTTGTATACAGAGCACCAATTCTTCTAGATAACTCACAACTAAGTCAATACTGTTAGACTTAAGGGTTACAGTATGGCAAATCTGATTTAATAATCTTGTTCTTGAAAAACACTAGAGAGGGAAATAAAGCAATTATAAGTTAATTGCATTTTAAATAGCAAGGTGATAGCAAAAGAAATCTCTGTAATTGCACTAGCAAAGCTCCCTGCTAGTTGTTCATTTAATGGGAAATGTGCAGAGGGGTACAGAGTAGCAGGAAAGAAAATGATGAGTGTAGTGTGATGTCATGGCATTTCTCCTAAACTTGTCTTGTTAGAACAGCTTTGACACCAGGCATCAAGATGGTTCTGGGGAGGTAAGTATATTGCTATACATTTTTTATCCATGGACTGCATAATAAAAAATTAAATGCAAACTTTATTCTGAGTTTAGCATTCTAAAGACTAGTTTGAAAAGACAGAGACACGTTCATTCTTGCTGTCTGGGATCCAATAAATCTTTAATTAGATCAAGTTCTCTAGAAACATCTTTTATGGGAGAGCTCCTCTGTGCAAGTTCTATAGAGCAAGTGCTTGCATGGCTTTGGTCACCTACATAGACCGCCTGCACCACTCCATTCTCTTCATCTACCTCTTAGTCTATCAGTGCACCTCTGCAGATCATTGCTTTTCGAGATAACCTGGAGGAAAGTGCTAACAAAGATGCAAATTTAGGACGATGCTTTGTCTCTCGTATTTCCTTTAGATGTTCTGCTTCAGGGTTTGCTATGAATTGTGTTTCTATATGTATGACTCTTTCCACAAGATACACAGGGGATATTTTAGTGCTGTAAGTACCTGGGACTGAAATGCCTTTGTGTATTTAGCCTTTCATTGTTTTGCCTTGGTTGCTTATTATGTGGCAGAGCTGAAGCAATATTAAGTATCACAAAACTGAGGCCAAGTGAGCTATAAGGCAAGCAAGCTCTCTAGAAAAGGAAAGTATATGTTTTACTACAACTTTTAGTTTTATGATAGGATGCAAAGCAAAAGAAATTTCTAAAAATCTAGGCTTCTACAGTTGATACCAACTTTGAAAGTATGGAGAATTAGAATATAAACCGAAAATTGAACACCATTAGTGCCACTATACAAAGTTTTTAAAACAGATCATAAGAACATTCAATTAAGTACTTTTATTTAGTGGATACTTTAATCTTCTACCTGTAAACCAAGTAAAATTTTCCATGTTTGGGTATCTGTATTTGGTATCTGTGTTTTCTAAAAGAAAAGTCAGTCTTCTGTAGTGGCACTTAAAGGAATTCTCTTAGACTAGGCTTCAGAAAGGTCTATAGTTGATTATATTATTAATACAATGTAGAGATACTATTATAGTTACTCAAAAAGGAGGGTAAAAAAACTCTAGTTCAACATCATTCACATAGGATTTTCAGAAAAAGATTTTGTTTTGACGGCAAAGTGAGTTGATGATTGTGTATTATAAGGAACCTCAAGGTTATGAATGCTGAAGGAAGTATTAATTACCTAAAATCATTCCCTTTACAGCACTCCCTTGTATTTTCATATCAGTGGGATTATATTTCCTTCTTTCATGTTTACTCTTACCATTTACTTAGTCTCGAGTTTGTTACTGTATTAACAAGGACATGGTTTGTGAAGTAGAAGATTTTTCTTCCTAGCCATGCCAATGCTACATTATTCTGTTCTAATAGGCTGACTTTTGTCTAAACTAATCCAACAATCTGTGGTATTTCAGCAGATTAATGACTAATGTTTGACTGTGCTTGTTGTGGGTGTTGTGCTTGTATGAATGTGAACCTGTATGAATAAGCTTGATCCTATTTCTTCTATGTCAGCAGAAAAATAATATTAAGCTAATAAAATAATACTAGGGAGCAGGACCAAGACAAAAAAAAAGTCAAATTTCTTTCAGCTAATAACATGGAGTTAAATTGTGTTTACACTGGCTTGTCTTAAGATTGGTGGGTTTTAAATCATTCCATTTAGAGCATAAGAAAACAATGAAACTGTTCAAGGCCTAAGACTGATGCTTGTGAGACACACGTTCTGGTTCCAGCACAGTCTTTAGTTATGTGAGCCAAGAGAATTTTTGTCTGTGTCTCACTTGACCCAAAATTAAAATACTGCAATAGTAGTTAACAGGAAAATGTTAAGTTTTATTCATTAGGGCTTTGAACTCATCCATCACAGATCAATCGGTATTTCTGCTGCATTTTAAAATACAGAAACTAATTCATAAGTGATAAAAAGAACTGTGGTGAAGCAGCCCTCTATGTTCTTTCTGTTCAAGTTAAATATGAAAGGGACCATGACACACCTTGCCTGTGAAGTCACAAAATGAAATGACAATGAAATTGGCAGACTTAATAGTCAAGAACTTTAAAATATTTCTTCTCTGGATTCCAGAAAGCTCCAGTTGACTTTGTGGTTACTTTTTTAGATGCTGTGGTGGCATTTCACAGATTCACATAATGTTAGGAGTTGGAAAGTACCTTGGAAGATGATCTAGTCCAACCCCCCTACCTGAGCAGGATCACCTAGATTGAATCACACAGGAACATGTCCAGTTTGATCTTGAATGTCTCCAAAGAAGGAGACTCCACAGCCTCTCTGGGCAGCCTGTTCCAGTGATCTGTCACCCTCACAGCTAAAAAACCTTTTCCTTACATTCACATGGAACCTCGTGTTCCATCTTGGACCCTTTGTCCTAAAGGGTGCTACTATGTTAGATGTTCAGGTGTTGCTGAATGTTACTCCCTTCCTAATACTACTCAATTTTAACAGGGGTTTAAGGACAGTAATGTCAGTAACTTGCTGTTTCCTAGAGCAATTCAGGCTGATAGCAGAACATCTTATTTACAAGCAGAAGAATACCTCTATGCTTGGCAGAGCTGGACTCTAAGATTATTTGACATTCAGGAACAATGAAGTTTTGCTTTAGACTGGCTATGAGTCCCAAATCCAACTAACAGCCTTAAAAATCATAAAGGTGGGCCACATTTTGAGGGTTGAGTTAGTTTCAAGCTCAGTCTTCCACATTACTCCCTGGAAAAAAAAAATCTTGCTTTTTGGAAAGTAGCAAATCTAGTATCTCCCTCCTTTCTCTGGAATAGGGTTCCAGTATTCTGAGAAAAACCTTTTCCTCCAGCTTCCAAGGTCTTCATAGGCACCAGTCCCCACTCTCACAGTGCCTGCCTGGGTATAACTTCTGTTTTTCTTTCACACATGCTGTACCAAACAGACATTTACAGAACGTAGCTGTCCTGTCAACCTGACACGCACGTGCACAGCGATTCTTTTCACTGACAGCATTGTTGATACTAGGTCTGAACCCACAGTGTGCAGCACTGCTTGCTTTTTTTTTTGTGGCTGTGGTGCTCTGGAGGCCTGAAGTTCCTGGCTGGGTGTGTAGTGTATGCCCAGCTCCAGAGGAGCAAATTTTGGGTGAGACATAGGGCCTATCTGTTGTGTTGGCTTCAGCCCTCCATGAAAATTAAACTGCATGGGTAGTTACTAGATATTTGTGAACAAGTATTAAAAAATAACCTGTGTCTAAAGACAGTAAACTCGGGAAAGGCACTCACAGTGCCTTACAGGAATCCTGTAGTAAGTACGAGACTTGTTAGAAGATGTTTGTTTCTACATGGAGCGAGTTGCAGAGAGACATAGATATTAGAGAGTGGTTGTTTGGTTTTAGCACTGACTTATAAAGTAACCTGGAGTGGTGGTTTGACTGCTTTTGACTGGAATTTGCAGGGTTAGAAACCAGAAGGGTTTCTCTTATTAAAACTATGCACCAAGATGGCTTTTTAGCATTCTGTCTTTATTGATGCAGTAGTAGAAATAACGTCATTCTTTACAGATCATGTGTATTTTAAGCAGATTCGTAACATCTTGTTTCTACCCATACTAGAAGACTGACATTTATTTGCAAGGAGTTTTCTTTTTCAAACAACGTATATTCTCTCCTTAATTCAGGAAGCTGGTGAGTTTTCTGTGTACATGTGTTGGTCCCATTGTCTGACTTTTTACCTACCTGGTTTTTGCTTATCTTGATTTTTATGTTTTCTTTTTCTTTTACAGATTTCTCCAGTCATCAGTAAGTCAGGGGACCTAAAAGTTAGCTCAGAGCATGACACAGACAGAGATTCACCTGCAACACAGTAAGCAAGAAATACTTAAAACAATGCACACTCTTATTTCTACAAGTGCTGTTAGAAAACTGTAAGAAACACAGAAAGGGTTATTTTGTTTTAGCAGGCAAAGCAAAAAGTTAGCTTTAGGATAATGGTTCAAAAAATGCTTCACACCTGAAATGTGAAGGAAGTAACAGGTTCTGTGTATGTACTCATACACTCATGTGTATACACATCCTCTCTAATGTATATGAGAATCAAAGCTCAAGGATATGAGATTTATCTGTGGCATCCCTTAGCTGTCTATTAGGTGATGCTGCATCACAGAGATGCCAGTCTGAAGTCATGCTTCACGTCACTGCTGTCCCATTGGGGCAGAGAGCAGTGTTGCAGAGCCTCATTCACAAGCTTTCAGGGTACCGAGCCATTTATACCTGATCATCAGTTAAAGTTGCCATGAGGTAGTGCCTGACACTGTGCCTTTTCAGGGGAGACCTAATTTGAAAGAGAGGAAGCTAGATATGTCAGCACTACATGATGCTGTATTTCCTTCTGTGTACAGGCTGTTCTAGGCTTTACCACATTTTTGCTGCATTTTTCCCTAGTGCTTGTGTTTTGCCTGCTGTGGAGAGGGCAGTTTTCACTACACCTTTTGAGATGAGAATGCAAATCTGAGTAATGTCTATGGCTGATCTAAAGCTTGGATCTGAAAGTATGTACTTCACAAGCTCCTCCATGAACTAGAACATAATGAAATATGACTGGCTTGTCTTCGTAATTATAGCAGTGGTGGTATGTACCACACTGGGGGTTTTTTAAATGTTGGAAGGAGAGAAGGATCTTCTGGCATTTGATACCATTAGTTTGAAAGATTGTTTCATATTTCCGTTTGTAGGGTATCTATATAGTACAGACTAGATAATAAAACATCTCAGAAGCATGGCTGCATGTTTTTCATAAAAACTAACTTCTTTGTATTGAAATCATGACCTGCAGGGGTGGTGATACGATAGCTGTCTTGGTCACTGCAGTTGATGTGTCTTGAAATATCCTTAAAAATGACATTTGAGCATGTGTTGTAATCTTAACTGGATATTTTTCTATTTTTATCATCTAAAAGCAATATCAGCATGATCCAGTCCAATCTGTGTTTAAATAGTTGCTCCACCTACACCATTCTATTATCTTCATGTTTTCTGTGAAAACATACTTGGTGTCCATGTCACGTGCTACTATATAATAGCAAGTATGCAGTGAATAAAGTTCACAAGAATCAAGTGTGATCTGACTGCCAAGTATGTACTTTCGCTATGGAGAAGTGAAACTGTCAGCACCTGCACAACTCTTTCTTTTACTCTACCTTTCTTTGAGCTGCCTCCAAGTGAATGTTTGCCCTTTTGCCTATTAGAGCAGTGTTCATTGCAGCCACAATACCTGCTGTAAAAGAAGGTGAATGGCAAATCCTTGTAACAGGTCTATCTTTTCAGAATTTCTGGAAGGAAAATAGAGTTTTTGCAGTAGGAAAAAAAAATATATCCAAGATGGTAGTAGATATTTATCTTAGCTAAGCAGTTAACCTATCTTCTGCAGATTCTAGAAGAAATAGAGGAATGTCCACATAGTAGATGGTAAGTGAACTAAAGTTTTTATTTTTGTACCTTGAAGATCAAAATACATCATCCCATCTGATGTTCAGATAATAAAAAGATGAAAACTGCTTCTCAAAGTTTGAGTAGCTGTAGTGAAAATCTGCAGGGCAGCCTCACCCTTCAAATATTAATGATTAGATACTGCATGTCAGCACAGACATTCCCTCCTTAGATATGCTCCTATTGTACAGTTTTGTTGAGCTACACTAGGTAGTGCTCTCTGCATAAACTTACAAGTGATTACACATCAGACCCAGCTGAACGCTCAGTTTGCTAGATTGATTAATTATGTTTGCTAGTGATTAATTATGACTTTGTGCCCAGAGTTTCTCATGAAGCAGTACCTCTCGGTCTGTTCCAGGAATCTGAACTCAGAGAGTCTTAAACTCCAGAACTTCTTCCTCAACTTTTCCAGTGTAAGAGCTGCAGCAGTCTGTGTATTCGTGAATTCACGATTTAGCTTTAAAAAATACCCAGTCCATTAGAAAGGCTGATGTGTAAACATTTTCATTTATAAAATATGATGACATTAGGAGAGTGTCACCAGCAGTAATGCTCTTGCAGCACCCTTTTTGGGGAAACTGCACACATCTCACTGCATTCTTTAGTGTTGATTCACTCACGTGTTTCAACGGCATTCAGCATAACAGATCTGGACACAAACGAAGACGTCTTTGTGCTACACACAATACAGATTTTGAACGAGGACAGTACCTGCCCTTGAAAGCTTACAGTCAAAGTATTGCTACATATTCATAGTTAAATAAAGTTACAACTTCTCACAAGAGTGGGAGTTCATGGTGGAAGTGGTGTAACATTTGCATAATCCCTGGCATCATCTGTGAGACCTGTCTAATTGCCTTCTTAAAGGTACTACCTGGGAAAGAGACAGGAGCTTGACTGATGCTTTTGGCCTTGTATGAAGTCTGATAAGCATAAATAGACGTTAAAGTGATTTCTGATTCTATAAATCTATCATAGTTCAGGTAAATTAAAACAGAAAAACTGATCTTATGCACTTTGCCTGTCTGTCTCATTCTCATTGAATAAAAAAAAAAGGAACCTTTCTTTAACTGCATGGGATTTTTAGTGTTTGAGCTCAGGAAAGGGAGAAAAAAGTGCAATGGCTTTCATGAGATGAGGAGGCTGGTAATTTGTGTTTTTAAATTACATCTGTTCACTTTTGATCAAGACTAGCCGATTTTTAGGATCATGTGCAGTTCTTTGCAAAGCAACACAATGATATGTTAAAAAGTAGACCAGTGGAGTGGTCTCATATTTTGTCTTCATTTTTTTTCTCTCTGTTCTGCTGCGGAATGATGTTTTTGTAGCTGTTGCAGCGTTATATTCAAGGGGGACAGGCAGACAATTGCTCTAACACATCAGCTGTGGGTGGAAAAAGCTTTAAATTTGGCTAACTTTGTGTTTCTTTTGCTCTTTTTATACCCACCTTCCTCTAGAGGTGCGAAGAAAAAGAAGAAAAGGATACAAAGGAGTGAGAGAGAAAATCAGCACAACTTAATAGATTTTGGTACTCCTGTGTCATCAATTACACCTGATGGTGTTGAAAGTGAACCTACAGCCCATGGGGTAGAATTGAAGAAGAAGAAAAAGGCAGTGAGAGGCTCAAACTTAAACACAAATGGAAAGACAAATATTGCCTTTGAGCCTGAATGCTGTGATGTATAGTCATAATTTAATTTCACATACTGGTGTGATACTCAGTATACACATTGAAGGCTGCGGCTACAATCTCATTTATAGGATTAACGAGAAACAAAGAAATTAAAATACTCAAATATGCAAAACAGTACCAGACGTGGCTTCCCAGTGGTGTAAACCTGTTTTGGAAGACTTTTGCCCTGGATTCCTTGAAATCAACAGAACTCCAACCTTCAGCACCTCACTGGACTGGTAAAATCTAAACTGACCTGTGTATTTCATGAGCACCCCACTAATAAATACAACTTGATAACTGGTTATACCTTAACTCAGGCATTTCTGCAGACTGTAGATCAGTGTACTGGGAGCGGAGAATGAAGTGGAGAAGTGTGATCCCGAGCAAAGCGAGCACAGCCACTACATGTTGTTACATTAGCATTTTAACATGTGTTTTCAGTAACGTAGAGGAGTGTTCAGAATGATCAGATTCTAAAGGAACATTGTCATTACAGTGTACCTGACAACACAAGCATTTTAAAATGTTTTCTTGACATGAAATATGCACTTGGACTGCCTTTTGCAGCTCTGAAGCAAGTTATTGAGTAACTACCTATGCAACTACACTGTCTTCAGTGGGACTACTCGTGCTTACCGGTGTAAATAAGCAGCGCACATTCTGGGCAGTTACATTTCTCAGATGAGGTTTTCTGCACAGGATAAAGATGCATTTCAGTTTTGTCAGGGTTCCTGGCTGCTTTGGCAGCGGTCTTGCCAAAAACGCTTTCTTTTGTCTGAATGAAAAATTTCCTATTCAGCAGTGCTGTTTGTTTTACTTGTAGTCCTTATTCACTTGCAAGTGTCATTAATCTACTTTTTTACTTGGGTATTATGTTGTGAACTTTTACTAATGACTTGGCTAATTATCGACAGTGCTAAATAATTTATGGTTTATATTAAATGAAACACTTTCTATCAGCGTTGGTATGATGATGTCCAGTTTATTTTTACTCTGCTAGGAAATTCTTCCTCCTCCCCCTCTGAAGCAATAAATAACATAAAATTAGAAAGCCCTTGTTTAGTAGACAGGGCACTTGATTCCATTAAAAAAAGAAGTGAGAATAACAGTGTTGGTCACTGATGTGTGAAATGCACCCAGATGCATAGGGCGAGTTGTTGTATATTGTAATATCTTCCCTGCACATGTGTTAAAGCCAGAAAAATCTGTAAACTTGTTTCTTTTGAGTAAAGCACCGCAGCAAATGATGTTCTTTGGTCCCACTGATAATTGTTCTGTGCTAACAGTCCTGGCTTTGCTTTGCCTTGAGCATATGTATGGAGTTCTACCCTAAATGGGACTCCTGTATGTGTCCTGGAAACTTATTAATGTGCCTTTCCCCAGTCAGAGGTGGTGTAAAATTATCTTAATCCTGGGACTGCCTAATTCTCTCGAGGCTCCTAGCCTCTTATCTCTCTGCTTTGCAACGTATTCCAACTCACCATGCTGTGACATGTGGGATTTAAAGGTTTATAAAAGGGAAAAATCTCAACATCCTACATTTCTTACAGTATCCTGGATAACGTTTAAAATAAGGGCAGAGCATGACATCAGCCTCCACGTCAGGGAGAGCTGAGCAGTAGCCAAGCTCATTGGAAAGCACTGTAAAATGTTAATTTGGCATTGTGGACACGGGAGGCAGAAATAACACATCAGATAAACACCACGGAGAGATGGTAGTTCTAATCAAAGGCACAGCACCTCCTTTCATGCTCGCGAACTAGGGCTCCAATTATGTTCAGGGCTCTGAAGCTGAATAGAGCTGCTTTGCCACACTTTCCAAATTGAGAGGAGAGGCAGCAGTAGTGTCTTCCAAGGCACAGTTCCAAATCACAATTAAGCAGAAGGAATCAGATAAGAGCCAAACATGAAAATGCAGGGAGTTGAAAATAAACTTTTCATAATGTTTTCTTGTAATTGCAATAGCTTCTGGGTTGGTTTTATAATTTATTCTTTTTTCATCTCACCACATGGTTGGTTAGAGATTTCTGTTGCTTTATGCCATGCCACAGTGGTATGAGAGATTTCTGCGTTCACTTAACAAAAAATGAATCAACAGATCTGAAATTACACTTTTTTGTTGTTTAGATAACCCTTCAATATTAAAGTTACAGCCTTTGGCCTAAAATGTCGCAACAAATTGTTAATGTGGCGCAATGGCAAAGATTGGTTCCTACCTTTTGTTCAGAAATATGGCAGATACATTCATTCATTTTAAGAGAAACCGTATTTCTCTATGATTCTTTTCAGTGTTCGTGGATTCTTTATTCTTCAGATAATGCTAATGGGATTTTAAACTTAGAAGGCAGAATAAAACTTTAAAGTGGTTTGGATTGGAATAATAGTTTAAAAATTAGTTTTAAAAGTGAATTTTATATAATGATGCTTGTTTCTGTATTAATACCTGGTTTAAATGCATATGATATAATGCATGTTTTTTAAAATAATTTGAAAGTGAAGAATGTTGCACATTTGCTCTAAATTTAAAGGATTTAAATTTCAGCAGAAGAGAAGAATTCCAGAGGATTCTGATTGCCTACTGAAAACTTTCCTCCTTTTTTTTTTAATTTAAGTACTACTTGAAGTATCTCAAAACATAAGTGCCCTCCAGAATTGCTGCCTGAGGCATGAAGTAAAATACAAGAGTTATAGAAGTCTATTTGAAGAAATATTTTTTTTTAGAGGATGCTACAAGTTCATTGCTGGAACAAGGCGGATAAATCCCTGTTTAAAAAGAGTCAATGTTAGATATTTATAACTGCCTGGTGATGATAGCATAGTAGGTCTTTCATTGTCCTGGTGTTTTTAGGTTTTGTGTGTGCGGTGTTACAACGTCTAGTAGCTATTACATGTTTATGATATGGCAGAGACATTGAGAGCAAAGCATAAATTAACAAAATAGAAGGCGTGGCATATTTTTCCCATTTCCCAATAGCCATTAGATTGCTTTTTTTTTTTTCCTTAAAATAATTTGAGGAGGAACAGACATCATAAAACTCAATAAGTGTATTTGTAGCATCACTTAATTCATAAGGCGGTAGGGGATGGATCACACTCAAACAAGGGCTAATGAGAACACAGAGGAACATGACAACTGAAAGTCCCTGTTGACTAGTGAACTAAATCTGCCGGCTGGACCCGATTGTCTGACAGAGAATTGAATGTCAGGATCATTTAGGGTTAACAATGGCCTATTACAAGCAAAAGCAGACAGCTATGAAAAATAGCCGGCATGGTAGCCATTCTGCAGAGACCGTGGCTACAAACTTGATAATGAGGCACTTCATTCACTACATCCTTCTGCTCTAATTACTAAGGTGAATAGGAAATACTTCATTTAAGGCGGGAACAGACTAAAGCAAAAACACTTGTTTGGTAAACACAAAGAGCGGTGGGGGTTTTTAATGATCCTCTTCTAGCACGTATGAAATTAGTATGTATGCAGTGCAACCTGTTTTATGGATATGGAAATTGGGTGGGGATGGAAGCATTTTCTGAGTTGTGGAGGGGGGCTAGAGCCATTCGTGTGTGAGTTTGTGCGGTGGGGTTTTTCCCTTGGCTCTCTGTCCAATGACTGTCCAGAATCTTTTGGATAAATTAATTTATGGATGTACACCTGCACTTGTTAAAACACGCTGTGTTAGTTCAAGGATTTTTATTGCTTGGAGTATAAAATACGTGCATTAAGAACAAAACTGCTGCACGCAAGGAATAGAAACAAGAGGAGGTCTGAGAGAGGGAAATAAGCAACTTGAGAAGAAAACTGCTTCTCTGGGGGAGACTTGCAAGTATGTGGCAATTAGAAATTGGAACTTCAGAAGAAGGAACAGAAGACAGTGAGAAGGCGTGTTGTAGCAAAGCTTTGGTGGCTCTAGTCATGTTTTTTAGACTTTAGAAACAAAGATATTTAACCGCTGATTAATGCAGATAAATTTTGTGCCATTTACGGGACTTTTATGGACAAATGCTTAACCTGTGAGGAATATTCTCCTGTGTCTCTCCAGTAGCTCGTAACTCAGCATCGTCCTAACTATGAGGCACAGTCGGGAAAGGTCCATATTGTCTATGGCCTGCTCTGCTGTTGGGATAGCTGAAGCCTTGGTTCCCTTGTTTCTGGAACGGTCTTCAGAGGGCACCTCTGTAGGTGTCATCTGTTGCAGTACGCACCTCTACCTTGATTCAGTCCACTCCAGCACCTTCATCCTCCTCAGAACAGCTACAGCAGAGATGAGGGTTTCACGCCAAGCATCTGGCTGCTGATATGAACAGTAGATATTGTATGATGCTTTTCTCGCACATAGATCTGCTCTACTCACAGTGGGCTTGGCCAGATTTGGTCTGTTGTGTGGGGGTTGCTTGCTGCCTTCCCCTTTGGAAGGGTCTGCTTTCCAGCAGTAGAGCCCTGGTTCTACCAGCTGCTCAGGGTAAACTCAAAGCTCCAGCAAAGTCAGTGAGGATTAGGCTTGCAGCAGCATGGCTGTAGTTTATGTATAATAACCTTAAAGGCCGTAAAAATATTTTCTAGCTCGCACCCATAAATGAAAATGACTGCTCAGTGTTTAATCTAAAACTCTAGCCCCCTGATTTTTTTGGTGAGGTCTGGGTGAGACCAAATGAATTTGCACTAGGTTTGGCTGTGGCAAGCAAGTTTCCAAATCCTGTCTAATGCTCAAATGCAAATACTCAGAAGAAACTGCAGATGCCACTTTTAGCGGAAAAATATTTCCACGCCGGTAAAGCAATATCAGTACAATCTATGCTCTGAGCAGATATCAAATTTTTGTTGCACTTATGTCGCCTGCACAGGCAGGGAGTATAATAAACTAGTCTGTAGCAGCAGCTGTAAATTTTCTGAGGATTTATCTAACCACAAATACATCGAAATGGGGAAATAGGGCTATATTAAACTGTGCAAGATGCTGCTGGAACTCAGCCATTTCTGCAACATCCTGTAATTAATTTATTATGACAGGTCTGGCAAACTGAAACACCCAATACACTTGCGACAGACTGTTATGATATAGCTGTTTGAAAACTCCATAGTCACATAAAATGCAGGTATAGCTGGAACAGAAAAGAAAAGAAAAAAGAGGGCCTACATTGCCATTATTTCTCTGAATTCAGACATTTTTCTCAGACTGACATTCACCAACATCATGGAGTTTCCATAGGAAAGTCGGTGCAGGCAGAGGTGCTAGCTGGAAAGGAAATTGTTGCAGAATAATTTGGCTTAGATCCTACTCTTTTAGGAGTCAGAAGGCGAGTTAATGAAGTTTTGTGGACACATTCAACCGAGGAACCTCTTTTCACACTTCTTGTCGGTCCAGGCCCTGGCTGTGTGTTTCAATGACGAAATTGGTCAAGTGGAGCTGAGACACTCAGTGCTGGTTTAACTTTCCTCTCGATCAGTCCACGTTTTGTTTCTCTGCTCGTACAAAAGGCACTTGGTTTTAATAACAGTGAGAGTTCCGAAGAAACCATCTGCGAGTCGAGTACAGACTTCTCACAAATCGAGTTTTTAATGTCTCTTGCTGCTTAGCTCTGCAATGGTGACAAGAGTAGGTCCGCCCTGCGTTTGGCCGCTTATCCTAAAGTCATTGCCACGACTCTCAGTTAAAAGGAAGAAATACTGAATTTCAACTTTTTTTCTGGGGATATTTTCAGTCTTGAATACCCTGCTGCTAATCTGCAGTGAAATATAACCAATTCAGCACTGCACAAATGTGTAATTCAAAGGCAATTCCTCTTTCTCCCCTCCCAAATTTTGACGAGTAGAAGGGGTGGTTTTGCTTCCTTGCTTGCGCTGCTTTTTTTAACATTAAGCCTTTGCCTATGCATTGCTGCAGGTGAGGGGTGCAAAGTAAATGCAAAGTTATCATCACCATGTGTTACTCACTTGGCAGTGTTTTTTTATTATGAACTGTAATTGTTCCCTTAGTTCCACTTCGACATTTTTATTTTGCCATCGCATCATCAGCCATGTTTTTGCTGTGTGTGTCATCAGGATTTTGACACCTTTCTATAGATGCTGCATAAAGCAATTTAATTTTATGGTCAGCATTAATTTTAGTGCTTAAAGGGGATATACACTTAGGAGCGTAGTAGTGACATCAGCCTGGGGCTCATTAAAATAAATGCCATCTAAAGCCAAGCTCTAGCAGCCTGCATAAGCCTGTAACAAGCTTACACAGGGGTGGCTAATCCCCATTGTGATTTGGTATAATGTTATAATGAGAAAGTGACATCAGGGAGGGGGCAGGCAGGAGGGGCAGTAAATGTGCTCTGCAGTGTGTCCGAGGGCTCCTGCCGTCACTCCTGCTTAACCAACAGCATGAGCGGAGCTGATCGGGTTCGAGGTACAGCTGAGGGTGACTGGAAATGGCATGAACGTGTGCGGGCAGACGGACCGTCTGGAGCAACACGCAGCCCCCCGCTGCCTTGCGGCCCAGCAAAGAGTACGGCCTTGCCGCTCCTATTCACTGAAGGAAGCACCCTGGAATCAGGATTCCTGATTCAGACCCCAAAGCTCCCACTTTGTTGTCTGCATCCAAAGGTTTGGATGAGAACGGTGTGGGCTGCCCTGGGACAGGTCAGCAGGCATCAAGGCACGCTCCTCAGAGAGATGGGCATACACCACAGAGTGGGGCCGCAGGGTGCCTCTGAGCAGGGCAAGGTCTCTGGCTTCCTGCTCCTGGGGACAGGCTCCAGGCATGGAGCTGGCACAGGGAAGGGGGAAAGCTCTCAGCGGTGCTTTTTAGCACATACTTGGGTGAAATAGTAGCTGCTTTTTTGCAGAATCACAGAATCGTAGGGCTTGAAAGGGACCTCGAGAGATCATTGAGTCCAACCCCCCTGCCAAAGCAGATTCCCTAGAACAGGTCGCACAGGTCAGTGTCCAGATGGGTCTGGAATGTCTCCAGAGAAGACTCCACAACCCCCCTGGGCAGCCTGTGCCAGTGCTCTGTCACACTCACCATGAAGATGTTCTTTCTCATATCACTGTGGAACCAACTTGTAACCATTGACCCTTCTCCTATCCCCACAGGCCACTGAGAATAGGTTGGCCATCTCCCTTTGTCTCCCACACTCCAGATATTAATAAACATTGACCAGATCCCTTCTCAGTCTTCTCAAGGCTGAACAGCAGCAGCTCACTCAGCCTTTCCTCATAGGGGAGATGCTCCAGGCTCTTAATCATCTTCGTGGCCTCTGCTGGACTCTCTCCAGGAGATCCCTGTCTGGTTTGTACCGGAGAGCCCAGAACTGGACACAGGACTCCAGGTGAGGCCTGACCAGGGCGGAGTAGAGGGGGAGGATCACCATTTTCAACCTTCTGGCTGTGCTCCTGTTAATGTACCCCAGGATCCCACTGGCCTTCTTGGCCACCAGGGCACACTGCTGGCTCATGGCCAACCTGTCATCCACCAGGATGAGCATTTCTTGCCATTCTTTTAGCCAGGGTTAGATTTTCCTCTCTGAAATTGGGAAAAGCCCTCAACGGCAGCTCATCAAGTTCACTGTCTCTGGCATTTTGTCCTTTCTGTTCTTTGGCAACACAATAGGGCAGGTTTTCTGGTCACATTTGGAAACCTGGGCACCTGACTCTTGCTGACAACCACTCATTGCAGCAGTTGTTTTGACATCAGGTTCATAGGCAAAGGGGCACACACTTGCCTACCTCCACCTAGGTCCCTAAATAGCCTGAATTCCTACTGAGAAAAGGTGCCTGGTAATTCCCAGGTTCTGGTCAAGTTATATGTTGAAGGACAGAGACCCACATAGACATGGTCTAAGATCCCATTTCCTGCTTGGTTTCCGTTATCCTCTAGCAACAGCTTGGTTCAGTTGGGTTCCTCAGGAGAGCTGATATTTCTGACAACACTTAACCTTCACAGGTATTTTTTCACATCAGCAAAACAGAAGGCAACACAGGACTACTACTACTGACGGTCAGGTCATGTCACTACCAACAAAGACTCCTCCTGGGCCCTGAGAAACTTGGAGTTTTGGAGGACAAAGCTGTAAGACTCAAATTCCTCCCTTGCCTAAGTGCATTAGAGTGGGCCTACCACCGAAGATGACAAACCTAATGTCTAGCTCAGGTTGGTTATTCTAGGAATAAGTTTTAGATGGAGAGGAAAGAATGACTAGTTCGGCATGCTGACGTTGACGCACTGGCCAAATGCTGTCAAAGTTTAGTCTTTTTGTAACTGAGGTTGCTTCACTGAGTCATTTGAAGTCCGCCAGTTTCCCACGCTAACAGCAGCGCTGTAACATCTGTGAATGTTTTGGGGTATCTTTTTTTTTCTTTTTTTTTTTCTTTCTGGTTTTGTTCCTTTTTTGAATGTGTGGTAATGCATATTGGAAACTTATCTCTGTATTATTGAAGAAACCTGTTCCTAATTCGCTTGAACTGTTAGTAACTTTTTCTGGAACAGAAAAACATACTTGGAAATCTTTTTCTAGAGCTAGAACCAGCTAAGTTTAGATACCTGCTTTCTTAGGACATGACAATAGACCAGTGTGACCTCCAAATCTGAAGATGCCTGTATCTGTGCCGAAGCTGAACAATGGCTAACCACACTCTCAGATCTCCTTTGTGACTTGGAGTTTCTTGGCGTGAGTACATCTTGAATCCCGCAAGTTGAGTAAGAGTTTAATGAAAAAGAGACAGAGGAGTTGTTCGAACCTGTGCAACACCAGTGGAGAAGTGCTTGAGCATCAGCACTGGTAGACTCGTCCCTTCACAGTGCAGCAGTGTGGAAAAGAGGCCCTGCTGTACACGGATCTGTAAGCAGTGGCAAATGTCACACGAGATTAAGGGCTCCTGGACGAACATGCAATTTGTGATGCTGCTCCTATTCTCCCTCCCAGCCGCCCTCACTTCACTTCCCCACTGGCCTCCCGCCTCCTCTGTAAAAGTCCAGCTGAAATGGAGAAATGGGATGAGTGGCAGCGTGCCAGATTCCCTGGCATCGAACATGGCTTGTCTCTGTGACGGACACCCTACCATCCTTCCCCAGGGTGACTCACTTCTTTATGCACTTCTGCCTCGTGTAACTCAAAGAACTTAATTCACTCCTGCTCCAATTTGTGCAAATATTGATATAGCTGCTGTGGCCTGTACCGGCCTTTTTGAAGATTGGCTTGCATTTTATTATTTATTTGCCACTCTCATTATAACTTTCTTTGACTAGAAAGGTGTGAGTGCAGCTGGGTTTTGCTGCTTCTCTCCTAGGGTGCTGCAGTATCTGACGTAGGGTGAAAAGCATTTGGCCACATTAAGCTTAAAGGTGTGAGAGGGAATCTTACTACTGTCTGAAAACCAAGAAAATGATTTGTCAAAAGATGGCAAGGTGATTATTTGTTTCCATTTTGTTGGGCTTCATTTGCATCTGCTTTTGTGACTTTTAACTGAAATCAGATTAATTAACTTTAATCTGAAGCTCTTGTCTAAATACCCAGTGACTTAATTCATTATCACAAGTTAAAGTTTATCTGTGTTTCATAAACAAATACCAGCAGCGATTTTACAATTTATTTTTTTTTTAAATCGATTGCATTGTCACAGGAAATGTTGACAATGTTGGCAGTTTTTCACAGAGAACTTCTGTGGGTTTTTTTAAGGAAAATCTTTGTTTCCATGACACTGATGACAAGTACTTGATTGAAGCTGCTCCTTTGGACGTATAACTGGTCTAAGTGAGCTGAATGTTAAATGTGACAAATTTTGATTTAGGTAAGATTTTTGATACTGTTTTATATGATAATTTTTATAATCAAAGGAAGGAAATATTGTCTAGATGAAACTCTCACAGGATTAGATGCATAACTGATTAGAAAAGAAAAGCTGAATTCAAAAAAGAGCTGCCCAGTTTTAGCTATCGTACCAGGGAGATATTGCAAGTGAGGTCACCAAGGTCAGCTCTCTGTCACTTCTATTTACTATTTCCATTAATGAGTTGGATGACATAGTAGTATTTATAAAGCTTGTGCCTGACACCAGGAGTTGCAGGAGTTGTTACTTTGGAAAATGGAAGTAATGGTGCAGAGCATTAGAACCGCAGCAAGTAAGATTTCTGCAAAGCAGAGGAAGAAGGAACCAAGGGCGAAAAATATTAAATGCCTTTTCAGCTTTATTGCAGAAAAATCTTAAAGGTAATAGGTTTGAACACAAACTCAATGAAATGTTTGAGAAAAAAAGTGTCATTTGAGTTTTGATACTAACAGGGATGAAGTCTGTAAGATCAGAAGACGATTATTTTTTTCCAGGTTGTGCTGGTGAAGCTTCAGCAGGAATACCGTGCTCTAGTTTTGCCCACTAAAACCTGTAGACAAACCAAAGAGGGTCCAGGGAACAGCATGGGAGAGTGACAAGAGGTTTAGAAAACTATGAGGAATGTCCAAGGAACTGGGTTTGTCAGTGTAGAGAGGAGATAAAGAACTGGAGACACGATAGCAGCACTTAACCGCATGCAGATTTGTACAGAAAGCAAGAGGTCAGGCAGCCCTCCCTGGTATCACCAATGTCCAGGTGACTTTGTTGCAAGATATATCTCTTATTTTCCTTCTGTCTTTTGAGACAAGCTTAGTTTTATCTGACAGCAAAAAGACAGACAGTGAAAGAGCAAAAAGAAGTCTTTCCAGGGCCATTTAAACTAGATGGCCATATATACGTTTATAATTGTTGTTCTCTGTGTTATGCATACTATTGTTACTTGCCTTTTTCCTCCTCTAAAATAGCACCCATAAGACCCACTAGGTCAGTGTTAGTGTGTAAAAACCATTCTTTAAGGAAAAAATGACAGCGGAAGTGTTTTATTCGTTATCTCTTCAGCCATAAATCTCTAACTGGAGCAAAAATCCCAACCCTGAATCTTTCTCCAGAACTCATGAGCCCATGGCTATTCAGTTTTAATCATGCTGTTCTGATGATTTATGGCATGGCCCTGGTTAAAATTGAACCTCCGCCTCAATTTCCCTGTCTTTAGCTGAAGATACTATTTCTCCTGCGGACAGCCCGAGAGCTGGTCTGTGTAAGTCTACCTTGACAAGGTACAGTCCTCAAGCCCTTGTCTAACAGAATCTTAAAGGCTTAGCTATCACGTACCTATATGACTCAGTAAATGGTTAGCAAATAATCCATATTTATGGCAGGAGGAAGTTTTCAAGGGTGGTTTTTTTCAAGTGCTTTTGTAAACCCCAGTTTTTCAGTCTTATGGCTGAGATAGGTAATTTTAATTATTTTTGGGGACTGGCAGTATCAGACATGAGGCGAAATAGCTCTGAGAAAGGACTTTGTTTGTAAGGGTGGTTTGTTCAACTCCAGTTGAAGACTATGACTTATTACAATACACTCTCCCTGGCAGCTGCAGAGCTGTAGAGCAAGCCCCACTGGAGCTCCAAAAATCTGGGATGGGAGTCTGGCCAGAAAAACTCAGAGCCTTGAAGTATGTTCCATGGCAAGGAAAGAGAGGTTACTTTTGCCCTCAGGTTTCTTGCATTCATAAGTGATAATTACCATCAAAACAGAGAGAGGAGATAAATGCTGGATAAGCTGGCAAGGAAAGGACCTGAGTTGCTGTCCCCCGACACAGGAATGCCTGCCAAGCATAGCCGATGGTGTGCTGGTTCGATAACAAACCAGAAAGGCGTTAAGATGTAACTGAGGGCACTGTGCTTACTGTACAGTACGTGAAATAGTATCTCTGCCTCAGAAGATCAGAGGGGTC
This sequence comes from Heliornis fulica, assembly GCA_013399135.1. Classification (NCBI taxonomy): domain Eukaryota; kingdom Metazoa; phylum Chordata; class Aves; order Gruiformes; family Heliornithidae; genus Heliornis; species Heliornis fulica. The sequence continues at coordinate 166,965 of VXBZ01000168.1, read as the reverse complement.
ATGCTGCAATGCCAGTGTTCATCTCAATCGTAAGCACGCCCTCATTAAGGAGTTGGGAGTATCTTTAGGTAGCAACAGGGCTAATAAAGGCTGTAACCACTTTGGCTTCTGAAAAATACGCAGTCTGAGACCGTGATAGGAGAGGAGGGTATTCCTGGTGGGTCCTGAGCTATACACCTTCAGTTCATTTATTCATTGAGCAATATGTTGAAACTGAAATAGATACTGTGGCCCGATTGGGAATGTCTGCTTGTTGGAAAACTTGTCCTTTTCCATGTTCATTTTTCTTCTTTGGTGATCTCAGTCAGTGAATGGTTTGTAATGATCTCACTTGTTTTCCTCAGGGGGACAATCTTTCTCTGCAACTCAGAATGAACACTGTTTCTGTTCGGGAGTTAAGTCAGTCAGTGGATGCAACCATTTGGTGGGGAATAGAAGTCAAGAAATTAGCTACACCACCTTCCAGTTGGGTTATTTTTCCCACCATTTCCCATTCCCACATCCCTCTGAAAGCACCAGATCTTTTTGCTTACAAGCAAAATGTATTCGCTCCAGCTGTGGTTTAGTTTTATGCTATGCAGAGTACATACAGGTTTTATGACACACATGTTGAACAATCCCACCAACCATTATCATAATTTGGGTTTTGGTGGCAAACAACAGAAGCTGGGCATTTCTTCTAAAGGGGCTGCTGATGTACAGCTGAATGCATTCAATCAGCATATTTTATTGTCCATAGTGTGCTGCACGTTTAACACTGAGAAAGCTTCTCTACTGTCTGCTCCAAAGTGCTGGGGCAGCTTTAGGGATAACTTCCATCCCAGGGTTCTTGCCTAGGCCAAGCCCCTGTTGATATTATAATATGGAAGTTCTGCAAGTGCAAATATTTACATCCTTCACTGCTGGACAAGTCCCAAAGAAGTCAGCAGGAGCTCCTGGGATAACTGCTCTGGAATAGCATAACAAGGACTCTGAGTCACCTGTCGGGGAGTTCCAGCAGCAGCTTTGATGGCAGCTGGATTTTAGGGGGTCTAATTAAGAAGGGAGAGCCCAAACAAGCTGGACCCAAGTGGCACCGGCCCCTTACCCATCTTTCTGCACGCATACGTGATGCTCGTGATGGCAGGGGGAAAGCATAACTTCAGACTCGGGCTTCTCAGTTGCTGGTACCCTGGTACCTCTTGTAGGTCATGTTGACAGCACGTATTGTTCTGAAGCATTTGAAGGGCATCCAAGTTTTGGCATCATTAGATTATTGCCATGGTGCTCCGGCTGCAGATCCTGTACAAGAAAGGAGTTTTACTTTATGTTCAATCACTACAAGCTGTTATCTGCAGCTTTCATCTAGTCTCTATTAATGAAAGAACAAATCATTCCAGGGACTAAATAGATGTTTGACCATTCAAATATATGCAAAGCGATAAGATTTATGAATGGGAGGAAGTAGTTTTGCAAGCCTAGAATTCCATTTGCTGTGGAATTTCAATTTAACAGAGTGAATTCGGTTAATAGCTGAAAGGTTTGACTTCAGAGCCCTACACAGGCAGAGAGCAGGTTTCATCATACTGCTTTACCAAGCTGTGCTGCCTTCCCGCTGATGGCTCCTGGTGACCCACATTTATAAATCTCTTTCCATTTCATTAGAAGATGTTGTTTGTTAATGCAAGCTATTGACATCACAAAAAGAGAAAAATAACAAACCCTTCTCTGTGATTTTTCTGACTGAAAAAGGAGGAATGGGCTGGGACTGCAGCAAGGAAGATTCAGGCAAGACTTTGAGAATGCATCATGTTCAAACCACAGAGGCCTGAAGGAACTGGGCATCGCCACCATCATAGTCATTCAAGGAGAGGTTAAACAAATCTGTTGAAGGAATGCTTCCTAAGCCTGATGCTGCCTGAAAGCATGAGCATAAACACAGTGACCTCCTGAGATGCCTTCCAACTGTATTTACTATTTTTATAGCCAACAAAACGTCCAAGACTTGCTGTTGAAGAGTCTTGGCAAGGGAAATGTTTTCCCTTTCACTGAGCCTGCACATGGCATCCTTCAAAATGAGGGACGTGGAAGGCACAACTGTCACAGCCATGCGAGCGCAACTGCAGCATAGCCGGCGATTGCCAAAGCATTGCATCACGGCCTGGCTTTCCAGCAGTTCCAGCCCTGTGGCAGGCTTCCACCTCTCGGGTCTGGAGGCATCGCTTTCCTGGATGCTGCTCCCAAGGAGCTGAGTGGGCGGTTTCGCTGAGGGCCAGAAATGTGACTGCAGCTCAAGAATCCCCGGCTCTGGGCTGGTGAAGAGCTTTGAACTGGCTTGTTGAAGTGATTCAGGTTGAGCTCAGCAGCTCTGACACCAGCACGGAACTCCTGCCGTACCAGCACGACTGAGCATTTCGTCCTCTTTCAGCCTGCTTTGTCCTTTTCGTCCCAGACCTCTGTATTGTTCTGTGTTTACCAAAACTGCCTTATTTACAGCTACAGAGGCTTTGGCAGGTCAGAGTTTGGGGTTTGGCACAGCCAAAGAGCAGTGCCAGAGCCACAGTCCTTCCAATCTCTCCCCCCTGGAGAGTGAGGCGCAGAAATCACGGAAGCAGAAAGCTTGGCAGCAACGCAGAGCAAGGCAACGAGCATCTCCCTTATTACTATTTCTCGATCGGGTCTCTCCTCCTATTGCAATCACTCCAAAGAACGAAGGTAAAAACAAACCCAGATGTTGCCTGCCTTCTGTCCTGCCACCACTTGGCTGCTGGTGGTGGGTAGGAAGCTTTCAGTGTTTGTGACATATCAGAGACGTGGTTAGGTCTGATGCAAGTAGCTATGGAAAATCTGATGTTAGGGGAAAAAGTAACCTGGGCCAAATATACTTTACGCAAGGGAAGAAACTTCTCAGCTAGTGAAGTTAGATGTGTGCTCATCATGTGATTAGAGAAGTTAAAAAAAAGCCCTTGAGACGGCTATGTTGAGGTAGGAGGTGACAGAAGCAAGAGTCAAGGACCTTTGTCCCTCTGTGGCCATGGTGAGCTTGGTCCTGGAGGGCTGGAGGGATTCATTTCAGGGCTGCCAGCACTGACAGGTCACTTCTGGGGAGTTTGTCAGAGAAATAAATATACCGCAGATAATTTCAACCACTTACTTAGAGAGGATGTGACAATGAGGTAGATATTTGGAACACACAATGATGATGGATGTTTTCCTTTTAATGGAGGAGGTATAAACAGCAGGAATGAGATGAAAATGAGAAGCAAAACTTAGGCCACATGTAAATGGAAAAATCCTAGCATTGGGATTGTGGGATAAACTCCTCAGGGTAGTAGTGGAAGCCTGTAGTTTAGGACTTGAACAACTGGACAAAGAAGGAGCACGAGGCACCGCACTGCAGGGAACAGTCCTGCCTTTTGCAGGGATTACTTGGATTTCCCATGGCTTTTTGAGGAAGAAAATGAAAAGTCATAAGGCTCCTTGGCCACCACTTCTCCTTGAGGATCTGAAGGAATGTTTAATGCTGACGGCTCAGCCAAACTGCAGCTTTGAGAATTCTTATCTATGCTCAAATTCTTATCTTTAGTTTCAGTTGTTTATATTTCCTGACTTCCCGTCTACAGTCCTTATCCAAGTTTATTGTTCAGTTTTACTATTCCTTGTTTAACAACTGCTCCTTTACGTTCAGCAGTTGGCGGTGCTTCAGCAGTGGCTGATTTCTCTGTTTATCTTTACCACCTCATTCAGGTGTTAGAAGTAACATGCTAACCTTGGAATGGTCTCAACAATCCCAAGATGCAATTCTTTTTACTTTTGTAGCAACTGTTTTTATTTGCTGTGCAGTTCTGGACTAGACATGAATTACTGTCTTTCTCTCCTTACACAACGTTACACTTGGGTGGTGGGTTGGTGGAGGTTTTGGTGGTTTTTTTTCTCTGATCCATCCTAGGCAAAAAAGGGTTAATTAGCCTCAGTAAAACATTGACAGTCACTAGGGACTGCTGGGACTGAGATGAAAAACAAGACTGCACCTGTATGCTGGCAATTTCAGATTCTGGTCAACTATTTTTCTCTAGCGCTTTGTTCTGCCAGCTGCCTCAGTGCTTTGGATGCAGGTGGAAGGATGGACTTTGCTATCTATAAAAAAATTTAATGGTGAAGACCAACTTCCGCCTCACCTCCCCAGGGATCAAAGTTATTTCTTTGACACATACTATGGCAGAGCGCAAAGCAGGCAGCAGGCTGCACATGCCTCGTCACCGCATGGCGGTCTCGACTCAAAAAAAATAGTTTGAGATTTTTCCCTCCCTCCCTCACTCCCTCTCTTGTTTCTTTCCTTTTATTTTCCTTTTGAAAGAGACAGTGAATGCACAGAAGGAATCCCAAACTGAGGAACCGTGTGCAGAAGGCACAAGCCTGTATAACACATACCTGTGATATCAGCACTGTAGTTCCTTGATGGAGGAGCTGTTGTAGCCCTTCCAGTAATCCAGCACAAGGCAAAGGATTGCTTCAGACCTCTAACTGTATGGATCAATGTATGCTCACAAACAAGTCCTCACAGAGACCCTATAGCTTTATACCAGTGATAGAACCCAATAAGGGAACGGAATGAGGCTGCAACAGGGGAGGTTCAGGTTGGATATTAGGAAGATATTCTTTACTGAGAAGGTGATCAGGCACTGGAACGGGCTCTCCAGGAAAGTGGTCCCAGCACCGAGCTTGGCTGGGTTAAAAAAATGTCTGTATGATGTTCTCAGTCCCATGCTCTGACTTGGCCGGCCCTGTGTGGAGCCAGGAGATGGACTCGATGCTCTTTATGGAGCATCCCTTTCAACTCAGGATATGAATCTATGAATATATTGTATGATTATCATACACTAGCATGTGTGATATAAATAAATAGTCCTACCTGCCCGGGAAGGTACCTTCATCACCTGTTGCAGAGCAGCAGATAATGTACGGTCTCATTGAAGGGGCATGATCTATTCTCACAGCAATAGAACACTATTAAATACATCTCAAGCAGAAAATTCTGCTTGATGCAACGGCAACTTTCTGGGGTTGTGTTGCAGCGTGTCATATGATAAGGCTCTTCTTGACATTTTTTGACTGCAGTTGTGGTAGAAATGAACAATTTTTAAACAGCGGTATTAAGCGTTTTCTACATGTGAGGGGAACATAAGATTTATAGGATAACAGTCTCCATGAATGGACCTTCAGCAGGGAGAAGATCTCAGAATGTCCAATGGAAAAGTTAAAGGGCTGTGTAGGCACTGTTTGTCTGGGCTTTGAAAATATTATCAGAAGCAAAACTGGGTTTTTCCCTCTTTTTTTCAGTGATATGAACAGATGCTTAATTTAGGTTGTTTTCAAAGATTGTTGTTTTACAACACTCCTCTCTACAAACCCATGCCTTCAAAATGCCATAACAAGAAGAAAAAAATACAGAAGTTGCTAAACGGAGATCAGCAAGTTACAGCAGCTGAAAATAACCCACATGCATATTGCCACGAGGTAGGTGGGGACTTTGGGGGGGGTTAGGGGTGGTTTTTTTAAAATTTTATTTTGAGCTCCCCGTGACCTTCTAACACTAATCTGTCTCTAAGTGGTGTGTATTTATGTGCATGACATGGGTAGCTGGCCACGAAAGAACACTTGTTATTAAGAAAGGTTAACACAATCTCACGTGGTAAGACATGCAGTACCCAAGAAAGGATGCCTTTCCCCCTACTGTGCCACTGCAGAATATATGTAGCTGCTTTGCACATAGATCTCATCTGCCTCTACAGCAACAAGTGCCTCCTTCTACTGGGTAAGGCAAACCAGGATAATGGTTGGACCAAAGTTCTTACCTGGTTTAGTGTATATATATATATATATATATGTGTGTGTGTGTGTGTGTGTGTGTGTGTGTGTGTATGTGTGCATATACAGTGTGCTCATAGGTGGAGTGTTAATGACACATTTAACTTTGTGTAGAAGGACCTTGCCAATTCTTATTTTGCACCACTAGTTTTGTATGTAGTCATGGGACATCACTTCGTCCTCTGTGTATGTGTAATTAATGAATGCTCTTGTAGCTGTGATTGCCTCAGGGTGCAAGTGAGATCCTGTTATCTGCTACGGAGAAAATCAAAGTCTGCAATATCTTTGCATTAGTTCAAACACTGGTCTAGGAAGCTGTATCAGATAGTCTAATAAAAATATTACTCTCCCTATAAACCTCTTTTTACTCTGTTGTAAATGAGTCACTTTTCACGATAGCTGAGGAGAACTTGTGTGTTGCATAGGACTTGAATGTGTTTCTGAACTTTCTATCCACACTCTGCATTTTTATCTTATGTTTGGCGGAATATCGTTATTATTGAGATAAATGTCTCATTATTTCACTTTGGTTTGGAGAGTTACATGAAACAGTTACAGTGTTATTCATAGACTTCATTTCACATCCAGATCTATTAGTAATAGTTAATTATTGGCTTACAGACAGGTTGAATTTACTATAACTTTTACAGTCTGCAATTTTTACCATAGGTGCTATTTGTAAACAAGCTGGTTTACGTTGTCGTGGGTTTGTATTTGACATAATTTCAAATTGTTCCCCAGTGCAGAGGTGCAGTTAGTGTCAGTGGTACACCCTGTCTAAAAAAACTGAGAAGCTGAGTCCTGAAATACGCTCGCCTGTCCGCAAACAGACGTAACTGAGGAGAGCGAATTTACAAATCAACAAGTTTTTACCTCAAATGGACTAAGCCTGAAGGGCAGGTGGGATTTTCTGCAGAGAATTTCCTTTCTAGATGCACAAACGTTGGATGGTCCAGGCCAGCAGAGAAGACCCGAGTTAAATGCTGCTTTGCAGTTAGCGTTTCACCTGCTGAAGCTTTGGGTTCAGCTTGTGTGCGAGGCCGCGGCATTTATCAGCATGTGTTTTGTAGTGTGACTGCAGAAATGTTCGTGACAGACAGGTGGTACCAGACGTGTCTGATGATGAGAAGGGTTTCAGTACTTCGCCTACTGAGCACATTAAGGGATTCCCTAGTTCACCCATTTGTGTGCTCATCTTTTGGTCTCTCTGGGGAAATAATAAGATTTTTTTTTTCCAGTCAGAAATCTCCAGGCCACTAATGTCACCCTGGCCATACTGACAAACAGAAAATAGCCATTTTGACCCAGCTCCCCGCACAATCCGATGCAAGACTTTTGGAACAATGAAATACCTAGATAACTTGTTGCAATAGACCCATGTCCAGTCATAACCAAATCCATGGGAGTGTACAAGTAACACGATGCTGATTTCTGAAAGTAAACATTGCATAACGGATCCTGACATTGACTCCAGGTAAAGTCACTGCCGTAGTTCTTGGAATACCTAAAATAAGATCAAATGGAGGTGTCACATCGTTCTTCCTGACGAAGGCTGATGTTGCATTTTAGGAGACAATACTGCACAACCACTGATTGCATTTTGTTTCTTTGCCCGACAGTCCGAGTCTCTGAGGCTTTCCTGGGTGTGGGAAACATATGTGAATCTAAGTGATATGAACCTGCATTTTCTTTCAGTCCCAAGGTATAGAGGTTTTTTTAAGTAATGAAACACAGAGAAGTGCTGAAACAGCATAGGTGTTTCTAAAGAAGTTTCACAGATCTCATCCCTGTCTTTGCTCTATCGGCAGTTCTCTTGTAATGATATTGAACTATTCCAGTAGCCCAATTATGTTCAGATATGAGTACGAAGTAAGAATGCTGATCCTCATCATGAACTAAGTGCTGAAAATATAAATAACAGTGTGGTTAGTGAAGCTTTGCCTATATTAATATGCTCGTTCACTTTACGTAGAAGAGGACTCTGTTCAGTAAAGGCATTTGCATCTTTTCAATTACTTTGGTTGAATGTAAAGTGTCAGTGTAAAATGTTGCCCATCGTTTGAATAATCAAAAGGTAAATGATCATGTAAAGTATAAATTAAAAGACCATTAAGGCTTGGGAGTGCAGTACTTCAAAGTCAGGGGAATCAGAAATGAGGTTCTCCATGTAATTAATTCACCCTCCCCTTACTCCCCACTTTTCTGTATACGCATTATAATCCTAATCTTAATTATACATATTTATGTGTGTGCACGCAGTCATACACGCATTTACATCTGGATCCTAGCCAGTAGTTCCCACTGCTTCCAACTTGTCTTTGCACCCATCTTGCTCCAAATCCCCCCAGGTTCGTGCCCAGTAACCCCCTTCCTCCCACACGAGGGGCAGCAGGAGGGACCTGTAGAGACCCAGGCAGCTGAACTGAGCTGCTACATGACACTGAACTGTCCCCCAAGGGCGAGAAGCAGAGTCACAGATGGCAAACTACAGCACCCCAGCCTCAAATGGATGGTGTGTGCTGCCCAGGGGGGTCTGCAAAGAGTGAAATTGCCAAACCAGTGTAAGCCTCTGGTACTCCTGTGCCAAATGAAATGCTCAGAGAGTGTGACTTGGACAGACTTCTAAGGATCTTCACAGGAAAGAGAGTCACAGGCAACGCTCCTGTATACAATTTTAAGTCCCTGATCCACAGCACGGAGGTCGGGGAGTTTCTTAATTGAAAGCAGCATAAAAATATTTTAACCGGGTGTCATGGTTTGAGACCAAACGGCAGTGGGGAACCTAAATGGATTTTTAATGACAGGTATATGCAATGCAAAACAAAAAGTCAGTTAAAGTTCATGGACTCGTGCTGGCAGCTGTACTAACCAGGTCTATCGGGGCAAGGAGAAACTAGTTTTCCTCAGCCTCATTCTCAGAAAGGGCTGAACTGTTTGTGCTACAACTTTTTTTTCTTTTTCTTTTTTTTTTCTTTTCTTCGATATTTCTCTTTATTTGTCTTCCAGTCTAGATTGTGACCTCTAGTCATTCTCCTACCTGTGGTTAGTGTTATTCAAAGAAGACACACGCTAACTGAAACTCCATGTTCCCTGCCACTAATCCAGTACCACCTCGCTTGTCTGAGAATCCTGAAAATACTGAAAATAAACACGCTTTTCAAGGTGGACAAAGCTGACTTTCTACAACAGATGAGAACAAGAAAAAGAAACCTTAGTTAAGAAGAGTCTGGTTTTTCATCACAGCTTTGCATATGCCCAACCACCCTGAGGTGTGTTGATAATTTAAGTAAATATTTTTTCTACAGAAGAACATTTACCAGGTACATTTGTTGGCAGAATATCATCGGTTTTGCAGTGGGGGATGATGATGCAAGGCTTCAGGATGAAGATGGAAATCCTTCACTCCAAGGAACATGTGGCTGAAGTGTCATGTCTAGAGTGCAAGTTCTGGTTTGTTGTTTTTTTCTTCAAATCTTAGCAGTAACTTGGGCAAGTCTAAAATAGCCAGTGCTCATACTGAATGTGTTCTGTAATAATCCAGACAACTAATAAGTAATCTGTGTGTGCTTTTCACACAGCCTTGCTGAAAAGTTCTGAAAAATAAAACTGTGTGATAAATGACATCAGTAATAAGTCCCAGCAAAAGTCTAACAGTTGCACAGCTCCGAAAGCCATGGCTTCCCAGATACCGGAACCACGATAAGAGGCCACTCACGGGATGTCCTGAAGCCCATGATTTTTTCAGTCAAACTTTCTAAATCCTCCTGTAGAAGATGGCTGTGACACAAGTTGACCAAGCATGTTGTCCGATCAGCATGGACAGCTGTGCCTTTAAACAATGACAACCATTGTTAGGTCAATTTTAAAGTAGGTCCTTAAAGTTAATGTGATTATGCAAATGTTGCCCTAACTACCATGGCTGTCTTATATCCTTCACAAATGAATGCATTGTCACTTTTAATTACGTGCATACAGTCCTGGTGGTTTGGTGGTATCATTATATCTCTCGGAAATGGACCATGTCAAGGCCATTCACTGTTGGCACTGCATTGTGGTTTTCTCCAAGCAAACCAACCTTGACCCACAAATGAGGGTGGTACGGATTTTCAGGCTGAAACCTGTGTGTGTTATTCACATGATTACTTCCATTGACTTGGCTGAAAACTCTTGCATCAGGCATGGAAGAATTAGGTTAAAACATGGTTGTGAAATTAAATTCAGTCTGCTCTACACTGTGGTGTACATGGACAAGCCTCTGACAACCCAACCTCTAGCATAAATGGATTTGCGTGAAAACACTTGCAAAACAAACTAAAAAATCATCCATTGTTCACTGGGGAAAAGAAAATGCCTCAGACAACTTCAGGGTACGTTTTTCTCCATAGTGTCATCATTGTTGTTGTTGTTCATTTGATTATTGTTATTGTTAATAATAATAATAAAAATTCAGGACATTCTGAAACACCCTTTTACAGAAATCTGTAAATGAGGAAGCTGAGAGATCTCAGGATCCATGTGTTCTGGAAGGTGGCAGGTTTCCAACGACTCATCAGTTGGGGACATGACTGATTTCAGACTCTTGGTTGCATTGCTTTCAATGAAAACCAGTGACTTGCAGTTTCAGTTCTCATCGCAGAAGATGTTCTCACAGCAGCCTCTTGCCTGGATTGTTTTCTCTTATTCTGAGCACTGATATCTGAATTCTGTCCTTTACAACTTTTCTTCTGGTGGCCAAGAGCTGCCATGACTCAATCACACACAAGATAAATTCAGACTGCTGGTTGGGAGGTGGAGCTCTGCAGTAAAACACCCTACCTTTATTTTTAATAGGGTAACTAAGCGTATAGAGGGGGACACATGGATATATTTGTATGCATTTACTCAACATAGGTTAACGTAAAGGAAAATCATCACCTCCCAGGGATGTCAATGCTTCTCCTTTACTGGCTTGCAGCAGTTCTCCAGCCAATGTAAACTTCCTCAGAAGATCCAAGGACTTGGAAACTGCAATGGCAACACGTTGTGTTGCTTGTTTATATCATCCTACATGAAACTTCTCATAACATCACTCATAACATGCCAGCCTGTGGGCATGGCCAGCAGAAATCTGGTAAGTTCCAACCTACCCGTGTAGCAGTTGAGGTATCCATCCTCCACAAAGCCTGCTCCTCCTGGGGAGTTTGGGTCAGGGTTTGAAACCCTGCTTCAGTATAGCAAGGCCAAAGCTGTAGCACCCAACTGTAGCATCAACTTCAGAAGAGCGCAGGGACATGTTTGGGACTTGGACCCTCTGAACAATTTTCTATCCTCTAGACAAAAGCTGATTTCTGTTATTGGAAATCCTTCGAAAAAAAGTCATTTATGGGTGTTAAAGGGGAAGAAAGAAAAGCTTGTACCACTCTGGCAGTTAGGAAGGCAAACCATTTATAATTTCACATCCAACCGATTCAAGCTGTCACATAAAGCCTTCGCTGCTCCATTGATCATGGGCTATAGAGGATGGTAATGGGCATTTTTTGGATGTCTGACAGACAACATATCAAACCTCAGAAGTGACAACAACGGGGTGGAGGGATGGGGAGGAAATCCAGTGGTTTGTTTTAATCACCATGTGAGCAAGTTTTCTGCTTTGTGATGCCTGTGGCAAAATCGTGGGGCAGGTGTGTGCCAGGTTGGCTCCTCTCTTGCAGCAGTGGGGTGATGTTTCTGCGATCTGAATGGTAACTGTTGCAACGGGATGGAATGAAAGTCTGTGCTAGGAAGCGATGTGTTTTACAGTGGTGAGTCTCACGTTGGTGCTGTAGCTTATCATCCTACGGCCTGTGGTATTTGTTATGGGTGCTCTGATAGAGGATGTGGCCACAAATCACAGGTTGGTGAGGAAAGGATTACTCGAACATCTTTGATTAGAGAAAGTTAAGGATGTACCTGAGTCAGCTCTAGTTCAAGAGGTGTCTCCATGAGTTGCTGCTCCTGGGGTGCCACAACAAGACCTTCATGGGGCAGGTGGGATGATGTGAGTGGGGGAATGAAGCTGAGCGTAATGTGTCAGGGCAGGCTGGCAGCATGTCCTTCCCAATTCCTGGTGGGCCACCCAGCCTTGACGAAATCACAGAGCGTTAGAAGTTAGAAGGGACTTTGAAAGATCATCCAGTCCAATCTCCCCTGCCCAAGCAGGATCACCTAATTTAGGTCAGACAGGAAAATCCTCCCCAGAAAAAGGTGTCTATGCACGGATGGGGCTTGCCCAAAGGAGGGTATTCAGGATATGACCAAAGCCTGCTTTTTGGTGAAGGTGATCCTAAACCTGGAGGTAACAAGAGCACCATCGTGAGTGCATGGGTACCTCTCCTGAGTGAAGTGGCAGGGTCCCATCAGCCACAGCTGA
>VXBZ01000168.1:123136-154697 GCA_013399135.1 Heliornis fulica | reverse complement strand
CAAATGGCTTGAGCCATTTGAGGTCACCAAGATCAGTGACTTTTTTCAATCAATTTTCAGTAGGGTTTGGGACAGACCCTGTCAACAGTGTGTGTCTCAGTGAAACAGAGCTGAGCCTCCCAGGAGCAGCTACTGGAGCAGAGGGGATGGCCAGGAAGATGGGCAGTGCTGGGGAAAAAATTAAAAAAATAGAACTATCATCTCTTTGCTTTATTATTTCACTAGAAGATGTTTTAGGCCTTTGGCTGCAGCAAACCATGGCTGTTTAGGTAGAGGGAGGCTTGGCAGGGCAGGTAGGAGCCATAACCCCGTGCAGACTCCCATTTCCTTGCCCGCAGCGTGGGCTAGCAGCCCCTTTATCTGCACAGGAAGGCTGAGACGGCGCATCAGAGGTCTCTGCCTTGAGCTCGTAGGAACAGATACCAAAAACCAATCGCTTAAATAGTCACAGCTTCCCTTTGCCTTCAGATAACTCCCATGCCTGCCGACATATGCTGATGAGAGAGTTAATGAAGCACTAGAGATAGACAGGCGTGGGCAGGAAAGCACACCTGCAGGCACCCTTTCAAGACTCTCTCGGGGCTGACTATCAGGAGGGCCACAACAGGGTGCAGCTGGGCCGGCAGGAACCGGGAGCTACAGAGATGGTCTCTATGGTTAGTGTAGAAACCTGCTTGGGGAGAGCTTCCTGAAACTTTCTTCTTCGCAGTTTGTGAGGGCTTCTCCGACAGATGTGTGCAGAGCGCATCTTGGAGCTGTAGCCATCAGTAGCAATTTAATCAAGTAGTAAAAGTTGTTTCCCCGTGAAATGAAAATTTCCTCAGGCATAAGTGGAGCTGGTCTGTAAATGTGGATCCATGCAAGTCTGAGGAGAGGAGGCTCATTTGGAAAAAAGCAAACAAAAACCCTCAGAAATTGTTCTGGTAAGGGGATTGGACAAATGCCTTGTAGAAATGGTTCAAGAGGGATTGTAAAAAAAACAAACAACCTGATCACAAATATTTTTTTGAAAAATAATTGCAGAGGGAATACATCTTACACCACCATAACCATTGCATGGATTACATAACCAAGTATGGATTAAGGTAGAAGTTCTATGTCTATGGTCTACCTTCACTACCTTGCCTGCATCGGTCACTGAGAGCAAAAAAAAAAAACAAACAAGTTTATGCTGGTACCAAGGTCTTCAGAGAAGACTGCTGAGACATCAAAGTCAAGTTCAAAGCAAAGAAACAAACAAAGGGAACAAGTGCATTGGGTCAGGAAATAAGACTTCTTTTTGAACGAAGGCATTAGCCTGGTGATTGAAGAATGTGGATTTCCTTGGCCACACAAGCAAAATGCCACCAGTTCTCCTGAGAAATGCCTGGGCTATTGACCAATTCCATCCATGCTTGGGAACTGGAGACAAGCAGGATGCAGGTCATCACCTCAACATCATTCTTTCCAGAACTGAAATATTTTTAACATACTTTTAAAAATAATTAAAAAAAAACCCCAAACAGGACCAAACAACACATTTTAAATAGATTTCTAGGAAGAAGGGTTTTTTCCTGTTCTTTGTCATCACCCCTGTCTCAAATCTGAGGTAGAAATACAATTAAACATGACAGGAGTAAGAGGAGGTGATGATTATGATGCTCCAGTCATAACCCTACTGAAGCAAAACCTACCTGACTGTGAATTTGAGGGTGTGGGCTGGTAGCCATTAACTTAGGTAGACTGGATATGGATCAAGATTGCAAATACTGAGCAAAACCCCTTTTCTTCCAGCTCTTTTAAGGGATGGCTCTGTGCTACACAATATTTAAAGCTGCCCTCCATGCTTTACCCTCAGCAGACTTGTTATATTTGCTCTTAACTGCAAAGTCTGGCTCTTTCATCCAAGCTGTATTGTTTTCTTCCGAACCAGTCCAAGGTCTGGCACGCTCTCTGTTTAGGCTGAGGGCTGTCACATAGGTCAGACCAGTGGGATTTGAACCCCCTGTCTCTCTCTGCACAGAGTATACTCTACTGAGGTGGAGAGCTGGAGAATTACAGGGTCTAGCTGGGAAACACCTCACGCTCTGTTATTTTCCTTTATTTTTGCTCTGGCTCCTTTGACTCTTCTTTTTTAATTAGTGGCACATGCTGAAATGATAATTTAAATTCTTTTCAGAAATCAAAAGAATTCCCACTGACAACATTATTAAGTTATAATTACAGTGAAGAAAAAGGTTAATAGGAATTTGAGCCAAATATCTACTCTCCATTAAATAAGAACTTGACTGAACCTGTTTTCCCTTGGTTTCGGTAGGTTACTCTGGGTTTAGAGGGGCCGGCATGGCTATACACCTGTGCAAAGAACCACTGCAAGGCCAAAGAGTCATTGCCAAGACCATCGATGCGCACCCGTCTCAGGGTAAGTCTCGCCTGACCAATGCTCAAGTTGGAATTTTACAGACAGGTAGGACTTCTCTCCAACCTCTAAAAGAAAGATGTGCATTTCTGATGGTCATGTGGAGATACTCCATCGAGAAGGACATGCAGGAGGTGGCACTTTTTTGGAAAGGAAACTTAGCGAGTATTGGTGGGAGAAAAATTATCAGGTTCCTGGGCTGCAGCATTCACACAAAGCCTCTTGCTTTGCTCATGCTGAGTGCCACATGCATGCAGAAACATATGCAAATCAGCCTTAATCTACTGAGCATTTTGCATTTTCAATGAAATGAGAGAGGGGAGAAAGAAACATTTTCCTGTGTATTAGCTCTAAGTGTGCCTGTCAACAAGACAATCATTGCAAAGGTTTTGCGTGTTAAAATGGGGTTTAAAGCAACTGAATGTGTAGGGGGGAAAAAAACCCCATGCCAGTCCTTTAGCTGGGCACCTGCAGGGTGAGCCTCCATGCTTCCCGGTACCGCACGGGCTCCAGATAACGATCTGCTCAGAGTCAGCCCACTTGGTGCAGCTACAGCTGGGGCCCTACAAGAGCTTTGCCTCGTAGACCTGTTGTAAGCTTGGGGCTTCGGTTCTGCACCATTCCCCACCACCCCCTTTACTTTTGTTCTTTTAAGATGTAAGGCGTTGCTTAAGCTGTGGCATGCCTCAAAGGCAGGCCTTTCCCTCTTCCCAAGTTGCACACCGCCGAGTCCCGCAGTCCTCCCTTGTGGCTTGCACAAGCGGTTTTACAGTGCAGGCCCGCAGCCTTTGCACAGGCAAGCGCTCCCCCAGACTTCCCCTTTGCAATCCATACCCAGCCCCAGCGTCCCGCCTGTGGTAACCGCTGCAAAAGCACCCCCGAGTTGGCTCTCCTGCCACGCACATTTAGGTTGGTGGGAAACACCACCAACCTAAACTGAAGGTTTAGGGAGGGAAGGGGCTGCTGCAGGCTCCTTCTCACACTGAAGACCGAAAGCACACAAGGAGAGACCCTGCAGAGAGTGGAGAAGGCCCTTATTGCTTCTCCTGTTTTGTGAATGGCTGTTCCAGGCTCGGCTGGGATAGTGTTAAGAGAGGACCTGGGAGGACTGGGCAGGCTGGTATGAGGACTGGGTGAGCAAGGAGTAAAACAGACTGGAAGGCACGACTGGGGACTCAGCCCGTATGGGGTGGCCACATAAACTTGGAAATCACATCTCCTTGACTGAGCTGTAGTCTATAGCCTAACTTTGAAGTGCTTGCATTAACTTAAATTCAAGTGAACATTTTATTTTCAAGCTACTGAATAAAACACAATTTTTTCCCAGGCAAGTCACTTTTTTTTTTTCCTCTGTTTTGTTTGCAGTTGCTTTTGCTCTCTGACATTCCTGGGACTGAATGTCCTCAGTGCTTAATCTGTATGAGGCTCTGTGGGTCTACCCAACTTTTTGCTGTGCAGCGTTAATAACGCATCAGGTTTCAGAGTGTATTCTCACCTCTGGTTTCTTAAGACAAGCATGAAAACATGTGTTCTACAGTACAGGAACTGCAGAATATTTTGCTTTTACTCAGTTGGCTCCTGATCTGATGGTCTTAGAAGAAATAAATTATCCAGTATTTTGGGAGAACAGTAGTATTTCACCAAAGGTGCAGTAAGCTTCCTGCTGGCACACTCGTGTCACTAGAGGTGTGCCTCAAGTCCACAACATGCTTAATATCTATCACTGTGTGCTGTGCTCCTTCCTCTTCCTCAAGAATCACTAAGAACCGTGGATGTTGAGGCTACCTACGGTGTGCGAAACTCTACTCCTCACTTAGCATGCTAGAAAGAACCTTCTTCGCTTGACTGTTGCCTATAACAACACAGCCAAAACACTGAGGACAAACAAGATTAGGAGACCATGCAGGTTTAAGTAAAAAAGAACACACTTTATTTATCTACAGGGCAGTACATCATCGTATAAAAAAATTAAGTGCAGATGAAGCTGCACCAAATGCTATTAAGGCAGCAAAGCCAGAGGCTGTTATAAAAAAAATCCCAAACAATAAAAAAATAAAATAAAATCAGTGTTTTGCCATATCAATAAAGATTTGGTATGGCAGTACGAAGAACCATGTATTTCTAAGAACCTGATTCAGTACACGAGACCCAAGTTAGGGAACAATTAGCTATACATGGAACAAAACAGACAACACAAAGAAGACAGTGTTCTCCCAAACATATGAAGGTGCAATGCATGCTGTTACAAACCAATGAGAAACAAAACAACACATCCAGACACACACACACACACACACACACACAAAAAAAAAAAAATTTAAAAAAATCTCCCAGGAACAGTGTTCACAAATATTGCTTATTAAAAAAAAAAAAAAGGAAAAGATATAAATGATGTAAAAAACAATTCAAAAAGGTCTGAAATGCTAGTGCATAGTCAATTAGCTAACATCAACATTTGTTTTCTTTCCATATAAAGCTCTACTGCTCCTTTTACACTAGCAGCATGTCTACACACTAAGGTCTGTAGCAGCAAACAACAGTATTCATTTGGCATTTACAAAATTAAATTACTGAATAAAAATATAATTTTTCTCATAAATCTATGTTTCATACAGTAATATTTTTTAAAGCAAGCTAATTACCCCCCAACAGAAACACACAATGTATAATGGTCTAGAACCATAACAGAATGAGAGTATTTCAAGAGGCAAGGATGTTTGAGCGTTCACAATCTTGATCAGTTTTCCCCCTTCGCACAGACTAGCGTGTGTAGTAATGCTTATCACTTCAGTATTTTCCACCAATGCATTTTGTTCAGTGATTTAAAATATATCTGTTTTGAGTACCTGCTCTTTTATTAGTTTAAAAACAGAAGAAAGGAACAAACCAACCCCCACACCTGGATAGCACATCACTGAAATAACAATACTGGTGTATTAGGTCTGCTTGATCTCAAAAAAATACCAAAAGAATTATCTTATTTTAAGTCTGCACTTAAGATCGTTATTTACTGATTCAATCTCAATACCTAATAATTTAGGCAAGTTTCATTTATTTAAAAAAAAATCCTCTTAAGTTGGGTGAAATCCAACAAGTATATATATATATATGCTGAGTGACTAAATGCACTTTGTGCTGCTCCCAACTGTTGTACCACAACAAAGATAGGCTCTTCTCCCATTCGTGAAAAGTCTTCATGCAGAGGAACAGGAATTTCCCAGCAGAGGTGAAGTGTTCTCAAAAGGATAATGCTTCTCTCTGTCCATCGACCCTTTCACATCACCAGAGTCCGGGTGGGCAAGGCGGCCATGTACTTGCGTGCCTGATCTGTCAGGGCCATCTGATCCTCAATCTTCCCACAGGACGCTGACTCCCAGGCATTGTTCAAATGCTATATTAGAAGCAGACAGAGAGATCTGGGTGAACATCATGGGATTTATTTGTAGCCCATGACAAAGCTGGGCCCACCTGAAACTAGGTGCTGTGTGAACGCGCGGTGGGATGTCATCTTATCTCCAGAGAAATTGAAATCTCAAAATTTATTTTAAAAATATCACCCCCCCACTTTTCAGCACAGCTGCTGGAGGCCAGACGACCTGCAGAGGGGCACACCACAAGACCCAGGATCCAGCACTCCCCACTCCGCTCTCAAACACTGTCTTCTCTATGAGGCCACATCCAGAGCCTTGCTTTTTATCCTTCCTTTCTGGGAAAGGCCTGAAAAGGGAATTTACTTGCAAGTGGAGTGTACAGGCAACAAATGGGCTGAGGCCCACGGTTACAGTGGTCAGCACAATGACCATGCAAAAATTCCCACCAAATCTCCATTCTAGTAATAAGGCAGCTCTGCCCTTGCCATCCCCAGGCCAACCTGACAGTCCCTTAAAAATGACTGCAGCTCCCAAAACGTCCCAAGCTCAAAGCTCCTTTCACCTGTGTGCAGCGACGAGCACCCATCCGTCAGCAGAGCCCCTCTGGCAAAGGAGAAGGGGGGACGGACGTCTCTCAGCAGAAACAGCATTTTAATTATCGTGTAAGCCACTGCACTTCTTGTGGTATTTATGGAGGTTACAGACACCATTCAGTATAATGCCAGAGTAAGATAAACATATCTGCAGAGAGCTGTGCGCGCTGTATTTATTTACTCACCACACATGCGAGATGTTTCTTGTTGCCCTGAGCTATAAACAGTAATGAAGTTTCAAAGGCCCTGGAATTTACCAGTACACACACACACACACACACACACATTTACATACACTTTTTTTTTTTTCTATTGAACTCTTTCAGTTATTCAGTGCCTCTGCTTTTCCACGTCAGGATATTGACTAAGGCATGAATAAAACATCTTTTTTTTAAATGGAACTAGTTGCATGGATACCCTGCATTCCCAAAGTGCATGTGTCCATGTTGCCTGCCAACAAAGGGATCCCAGTACTGTTGAAGACTGAGAAGGCCTATGTCCAAGATCCACCAACAAACTAAAGGCTTCCCAATATCTAGGATACTGAGTGAAGCATGATTTAGTGGGCTGCAAACCATCTGCGGAGAGCAGAACTGACCTGGTGTACCCACAGCTCTCTTTGCTGTTCCTCCTAGCTACTGACTGTGCAAGAGTATCCTTAAAATATTTGTCTGGCTTAAACATTCATGGTATGTTCTTCTGACTGTAATCAGTGTTATCTGAGATGTAGGGATAGTAAAAGGCTGGACAACATACGAAATACAAATGATTTCTCATAACATGTCCTAATCAGGGCACTGGTACAAGCACAGGTATCAAGGTTCCCTGTCTCAGAGGGCTTAGTCTGAAAGGAACAAAGCTAATGTCTAAGTAAGCACTGTGGCCAAGATGAGTGCAAGCAGGCCAGTCCTCTGTAAACTTCTGCTGGATTTCCCTAGACACCACTTCCTCTTCTCTGCATACAAGTTACAAATGCTGTCTCTGCTCCTGCTGCCTTTTTGCAGGCAAAACTCCTGCTGAGCTTCTGGGGGAGTTCCCTGTTTGAAGGAGAACCAGGTCAGGCCTCAAATCATTGAGTTCCTGCGGTGTTTTGTGGGAAAGCTGCATATGTGAAGGGAACAAATGCACCCTAAACCTCTTTTCTAGAATGATTCAACATGTGTGGCTGCACACCTTCTGCTATGGCTCAGCCTAGGGCACGTGCCACAGCCAAAAAGCAGGTGTGACATACTTTGTGTGCCGCAGATATGCATGCGACATGCCACAGCTGCTTTTATGTTTTGGTGCCACAGCTTCCAGGGTGACTTTTTCAAACGCACCTACATCAGCTGGGAACCTGCAGCCTCCTGCAGATCTTCAGTGGGACTCAGGCACCTGTGAATATTTTACCTGATATTTGAGAGGTATTTGCATGAAGGAGCAAATGAATGCTTGGTAGGGTGCCATTGGATTTATTTAGAAGTCGGATTCGGTCTGTGCACTTCAAATGCAGTCAGCAGTACTAGAATATCCATCATTTCAATGGATAGAAATATGTGTCCAACCAGTATGTCCCAAAGTTCAAATGCACTGCTCTAGAGAAGTGGCATCAGCAGTCCCCTATGTAACTGAAAACATGTGAGGAAATGTCCATCCATCACAGTATGTCAATCTTTGAAAAAGAGAAGTAACTTCAGGCAAGGAGTGTCCCGATTTCATAAATTAGGCTTAATTGTTAGTACCTACACTGAGCTCTTTGTATTAACAGCCATTTGCTTAGAAAAGAAAAAATAATAAATCTGTATCCTGATATCTCCAACATCTCAGCAAGCTGCTACATGTCACTCATTCCACTGAAAGCCTGGTCTTCGTTTAACCTGATGTCATCGCAGCAGAAGCCGTGCAGGCAGGCAGTCACCCCCTGCCCTCCCTCCAGGCTCAGCTGCCCCAGGGTAGCACTGGGCAGCAGTCACAGCTGGTGGCAAGAGGATCAGCCAAGACCCCAGACTCCAGCCTGCTTGAAAGACCTTTAACTCAAGTTTTATCGTACAGACAGCACAGGAGAATCTCCCACAGAGATTTTGACCCTTGTATTATTTTCCCAGAATTGCACTACCCTTTTTTTTTCTTTTTTCCCCTCTTAGGACAAATTTATACAAAGAGACCAACTTTGCAGTCTCACTGAGAGTGGTGAGAGCTTTGCTCTAGTAAAGAAAGTAGAATTTAACCCAAAGCAGTTTATTTTCTGTAGCAGTCCATTTACTAAGCCCATTTTCAGTTCTATCCCGGGGAACTCAGATAACATTTAAAGTGCATATTTTTAATAAACATTTTCAGTCTGAAGCCTCGGTTCTCGGCAGCCAACACTAAACAAAGCACAATGCCTTTGCCTTGCCAGCCCTGCAGCGCAGTGCCAGAGGCACGTGTGAAAGTCATCGAGAAGTTTTACTTCCCTCCTTGGCAGGGAGCGCTGGGTCCCCTGGCTCAGGCAGAGTGCTTTGCTGGCTCTGGGCACACATAGCTCCGGGAGCACCTGGTAAAAAGGGAAAAGCACAATGCCTCCTCCTTCCATGCCAGCACTACAGAGAGAATCGACGAGGCTCTGTTAGGAAAGCAGCGCTTAGCTAACGTCTCAGAAGAGGAGAGATCCTGGCAGAAAGCTAGAGGCAGGCAGGGAAACAGAACAGCAACCTAAATCGGATCACTCCTTTTGCAGAACGCTCACTGCATCTCCCCCACCACGCTTAAAAGTCCAACTCTACAAATCAAGGGATCCATAGAAGCTTTGTAACGAGAAGCCAAAAGCCCTGACCCAAAACCCACTGAAATGGGCATGCTTTCACTGATTCAGTGGGTTCATCCTACTTAAATTCTGCCATCTAAAACTGAGGTGTTTGTTTTGGCACCTAAATCCCCAGCCAGTGGGGAAAGACAGGGATTTCCGCAGTACTATTCATGCCTTTTTTTTTTATTGCCTCAAAAAACGGGAGACTGCTCTTAGCTTTGCTCTCAATTAAAAGAATTTAAGCCTTTTCAGCCAGTACTTCCAGCTGTATTTTTCTCTCCTACACAGAGCAGCTTTTTCTCTTTAACTTAAAACAAGGCGTGGGGTGGGAGGGAAGGTATACTTCTATGTGTTCCCATAGGATAAAATTACAGACCCACGGGATAATTCCAGCTGTGTCATTCTCCCTGGATCTTTTTTTTTTTTTTAATCCTGCCAGCACATCCTTTTCCTGGCAGCAAACCCACCTCACTTATCCTGTGCCTTCAACTGCCCTCAGGCAGATGCAAACTGTAAACAAACTGTCAAAACTGTAACTGGGATATCCAGTTAAAGCACTTTAACTAAAAACTTGGACCATCTAGAGAAAACAGACCAGAGTAAGACAAGACTGTGTAAAAGTTCTTTTCTAACAGAACTAGTCCTGGACCACCTTTACATGTGCTGTCTGCACAGCTTAGGAAAGCTCCCTAGCATTGTGTGTTAGGAGCAGATGCCAAAACCAAGGGCTGCTGCAGTCCTGCAGTACCGAGCTCCCAGGCTGGGGGAACTGTAGTAAAAACCTTCCAGTAAAAAACTGTGACAGAAGACAGATTTTAGATCTCCACTACACTGGCAGGTATCTTCAGCAGGGCCAGCAAAGCTCCTGATGTTATATACATTTCATCCAAGTTGTGCTGGCATCTAAAACAAACAGAAGGCCAAAATATTTAAAATAGTCTAAAAGCTCTGACTTCTAGAAGGTGTGTTATCCTGTTTCTCTGCTGCAAAAAGCTGCATTTCCTTCCAGTTGCCCTGTAGATTTCACGGTATAGGTAATTTATAGAACACGCCCCTGAAAAGGTGGCTTGCAACAGAAAGGCAGTACTCCTTCTGAAGCAGTGAAACAGTCAGCACCCTAAAGGAAGATATTTCCTGGCAGAATATGAGACATAACATGTAAAATAGAATAATATGGCTTTCTGTTCTGTCAGGATGCAGAACCAAGAGAAACCCCTTTTCTTATCAAGACCAGAGAGAAAAGACTAATTAAAAAAACAAGTGTCCTTAAGTTAATTCTACTTCATTTGCTAAGGCAGAGCACAATTTGAGCTTGTTCCTAGTTCTCCTCTGGGGCATAGGACAGCCTTCTCCTAAATTCCGGGGGGTTCCCCAGTTACTCAGAAATACAGCTTGCTAAGTGTGAGAGAGTAAGATTGTCTACCTTGTCGGCTTTTAACATACCCTGATACCAGAGCTAGAAAGAGCTCCTTGGTGGTGCTTTTAAGAGCTTAACCCTGAAGCCCTTAACCCTCCTGTGTGAGATGTGTGAGCTTTCCAAGTAAGATTAATGGAGGAGATACTGAAATGGGCTAAGCACCTGCAAATCACATTAGGATGTTCAGTCCCTTTCTAGCTTGGTCCCTAAGTATTATATTTTTTATTCATGGATCAGAATACATTGCTGCAAATGGCTGACTGTCAAGCTGTTGCTTTTCCTCTTTCTGAGAGACCACCGCCTGCATGGGGCAGCTGTAACTCCTGCTCTGTTTGCGACCTAAATTCTGCTGCCCTGGGAGGAAAACATGCGATGGCCAACCTGTACCTTTCAACCTCCTTTTGCTTCCCTCACCTGTGCCAAGCACAGCTCCTGTACACATCAGCTGCTGGGGACAGAAGGGACAACACCAGTGAGTGAAACCCCACCGGGCCACCTTTCCTGGATGTGCAAGTCTTAAACCTCCAATGTGCTTCCTCCTCTCCTTTGACTGAACAGAGTATGAGCCTTTGGCATCTTCTTGCCTCAAAACAAGCCAGGGAGGACAACCGGAGAAAGACTGCTGCTGTTGGAGAGTGTGCTGCCTCACCTATATGCTTTGTCTGGCAACAAGCTGAAAATGAAATTCCACATTTCACTTTTTAAAAGGAGAAAATTAAGCTTAATGACAGCTCACACTCTTGAAAAGGTTAACCAAGCAGCTGTTTTAAAATCCCTTAAACTTAGTCTTTAAAGAAAATGGTTACACAAACCGCTGAAAGTCAGGAAATTTGAGCTGAAATGTGTCAGTCTGTGGTTAAAAAAATGGAAAGTGACGGGAGCTAGGGGTTGAAGAACATTCTCTTTAGCGTGCAGGGCTTCTACCTTGTGTTGTTTCCTTTGTTACTGGGGGAAGAAGATATCGAAGCAGCACTATTTTCTTAAAAGCTTCCATTTCATGGTGTCTCTTGATAGCCTGCAGGGTTAGGTGGATGGTCTATGATTTAGCCTATTTTTCTCTCTCTTAAAATGTCTATGTTGGGGTAGTTTATATTATGTACTGCTACTTGTTCAATTGGCTACAGAACTTAATGTGAAATAAACCAAAACTTTTCCCTGGGAATGGCCAGAAACAGTTTTTACGTAACTCCTCAGGAGGCATTAGTCAAACTAATGCTCAGTAAGGTTCAGCTGCCTGATTGGATAAGGGCTTCATATGTTATCTCAAAATCTTAACCCTTGGAAAGTTCCTAGTGAGGCTAATATCTCCCTACAGTGAAGCTAAGTATTGTCTGAGTGCCAAAAATATAGGATGCAAAAATACAGGTTGTTAACTCTACCAATATACAGCAGAAATAGTTGGGAGCCATGCAACGGAGCTAAGAGTAATTCCACCCCAAGAGGGTTTGGTGAGACACCTTCTACTCCTGCCATGATGGACAACTGAGAGATCTGCCACATGGGATAAAAAAAGCTGTCTGAACCTTCATACCTTGCCAGAAAGGTCCTACAGGCAGATACCTTCACATCCAACATTTTACAGGGAGTTAACCAGGGGATCAAATGAGAATGAAGTCCAAACTCTTCTCAGGTCTAAGGGGGGTCTTTCTCCCACTGCTCTGGTGCTACGCTGATAACCTCACGTTCCCAGTGCAGTTATATGCAGCTACCTGACCTCACATGCCAAATGACACAACATGCTGTTCCTCCTAAGTGATGGTGAATCATATCATGTTATCTGATATGGTCATCAACTATTCTATACTAAGCTGTGTATGATCATCTGTGTTCCCAGAATGCAGTAAAAGAATATACTTAGTGATTGCTTTGAACATTTGTTATCCTTGCCTTCTTTGGAACTTAACATCCAAACAATAAGTAGTCGGGCACTTTGATGAGCCTACTGCTAGCCAAATATACTTCTCTTTATGTAAATGCAGTGCAAATTATTAAAGCAATGAAAAATACCACATGCTGGTAAGCATGCTACCTCCCTCTTATGTAAGTTCAAATTCAAAAGAGAAAGGATTTTTAAGAGCCAAGCACACTAAAGCATGTTGAGAAAAAAGGTTGTGCTCTCTCTTTGTCCCTTCCCTCCCCGTACACATATCCCAAGGTGCAGAGAGTGCTGTAATTCTTACTTGGACTGAAGTCAGTGAGAATTTGCCTAAGTGAGAACAGTTGGATCAAGCCCAAAATACTAACAGCAGCAATGTAAACATATGCAGACACAATTAAACTTCACCCAGATGTGTTCCCTGATGTTTTATGTCTACCTGCATGCAATCAGTGGACTCAGTGCAGTGTCCATCTGTGCATCTATGTGTATCATGTATGTTCAAGGGGGCAATATACCAAATTATAAATTACAAAGAATAAGAATATGCCGAAGATTGGTTATGTACAAAAAATCACCAGTCAAAATGAAGCACAAATGATAATATTTTCAATTGCTTTGCATCCTTCAGACACACTGCGCCCTCATCACAGATGTCTGGCTCCTCCAGGACAGAGGGGAAGAAGCATTAGGGCAGAGCAGCAGCAGTTTCTGCTGTGAAACAGAGCCAGACCGCGTGTCCTTCCTGAGCTGTATGGGGCCCCATTCCCCTCCAACATGAAGCTGAGCAGCGTTACCAGGGATGAGGCAGATCCTCCCTTTTGACCGTGACACAAAGTCCAAATCAGAGAGCGAAGCAATGGGCAGAGGGAACCTCACTGTCTTAAAAAGTCTGTGTTTCATTCTGAAAAAGCTAATTGTGGCACCACCACCGAACCCCCTGGCCCCGTTCTCCATTTAGGATAACAGTTCTGCTGAAACACTGTTCATTGTCACAGACTTTTTACCTTCATGCTGGTTCACCAAGAAGCTGGGAACTACATATTCATTTGGGGGCTTTTTACAACTGCTTTTCTTTTCAGTTAGGCATGTTTTAACCGCTGAGATGAGTTAAGAATTAATTTTTAACTTAGTTTCTACTTGAGGAAAAGTCTTCCTTCTCCAAACAATGAGAATATCTGACTTTCAACATGCAAAATAAAAGGCTTTTCCTGACCAAGGGCTGAAGAATGGGATCCAGAACTGGCCACAAATTGACTCGTGTAAACTTCCTGAACAAAATCAGCATTGAGTGAGGAGAGAAGGTTTAACAATTCCTTTCACAGCAGCTTGTGAAAAATTATTTTTAGATAGCAGGAAACATAACAGTGTAATGCCAAAAATCAAAAGTTATTATTTTACAGGCACTTTGGATGCTTCACTTTTATTACAGGCAGAGTGCAGGCAGCTTACTCCTTGCAGGGCAGCCCACAACATCCTCTGCTTCACTACCTGAAAATTTTGCCCTAAACCTATGAAGGGGCCTGGAGCTTGGCTGGGGGATGTGGCCTGTCAAGGCAGCCGGGCTGAGCACGTGGGCACCCACAGCCTCTTTCCACACTCCAGCTACGGAGTTTCAGTGACCTCCTTGCAAAGCTGGAGACCTGAGCTCCTCTTCCATGAGATGTTCTCAATTTGGTCCTTAAATAACTGTCCCAACCCAGGGGCAGCAACAGAGAGACAGACAGACACCCCCATGCAGAGGGGAGACACAGTGCCTGCTCTTCATCAGAGATTCTGCAATTAACCTACTCCATGGCAAACTGTGTCAAACAGGGGTGTGTGTGTGTAATTTTAATATCCTGCTTTATAATGCCAGGCTAGAGATGTTTAATCAAAACCAGGTTTTGTTCATTCCTCCCTACTGTAAATAACCCCTCATGCAAATTCTGGAAAGAGGGAGGAAAGAAAGGATTTAGCCATGTGGACTGTCTGTCTGAAAGAGAAGAACTATGGAGTTGTACTTCCTTTCTGACAGTGACTCACCCTGGGGAATACGACACTTTCCCTCCATGTGCCCGAGTAGAGAACGGATATAACATCACATCTACCTCAAAAATATAGACTGTGGTGTGAAGATAATTCATCGTTATCTACACTGTGCTTTGCTCTCTGAATGACTTCTGTCCACAAGAGTTGAGAAAAAAATCACAGAATTTTAGGGGTTGAAAGGGACCTCGAGAGATCATTGAGTCCAACCCCCTTGCCAACCTTGCAGGTTCCCTAGAGGAGGTCGCACAGGTAGGTAGGCGTCCAGACAGGTCTTGAATGTCTCCAGAGAAGGAGACTCCACAACCCCCCTGAGCAGCCTGTTCCAGTGCTCCTCACCATGAAAAAGTTCTTTCTCACATCTGTGAGGAGGCTGTTAATGACTTTGGTGGACTTTAGATCAGGCCCTGCATAATAGGTATCCAAATATTCTGAAGTACAGCAAATGTGTTTGTTAACACTTGGAAAAAGCTTAAGTATGTAAAACCCAGTCTCACAGCTGGCTTACATTAAAACAGTTGCACACTCAATTCAGTTCAGGGATCCCAACATGTACAACTGGCCGTAAACATTACGAGGCCCCTTCAGAGCACCATTTACAATCATGTTTCTGGTGTGACCTCAGCCTGCACTCTGAGAAAGGCCATCCTGGTCCCTGGCTGGATGGGCAATACTGTGTGCATCTGCACCAGCTAGAGGTCCCTCCTCTCGCCCTGAGGCCAGTGACAAGTTCTGGCTGCCACCACCATGCCATACTGCTCTCCAAAACAGCAAGAGATGCCTCCAAAAAGTCGATAGTAAAAAGCATCTGGCCCATGTTAATACTTGATCCTACCAACACTATGTTACAATGCTCCAGACATAGAGCTTTTAGAATCACAGACTGGTTTGGGTCAGAAGGGACCTGAAAGCCCATCTAGTTCCAACCCCCTGCCCTGGGCAAGAACACCCTCCACCAGACCAGGCTGCTCAAAGCCCCATCCAACTGCCAGGGAAGGGGCAGCTGCACGCTGTTTAGTTTCTTGGCACAGCTTTGGCCACCGCATCCTCATGCTCCACAAGTAAAGCGAGATACTCAGCCCCACCTGTCTGAATGTTTCACTCTTCCATACCCAAAATTTATAATCAGTGTTAGAAAGCAATATCTATACATATTTTATATACAAAGGGTATTTTTTGTCAAATAACTTTTACCTGCAGAGGACTAGCTAGTGGCCTGTTTCTAGGTACTGCAAATGCTTTGTGAAAACTAGCATCCCCTTCTGACGTAGGCATCTTTAAAGCAGAGCTGGTAAGAAGATTCTGAACAGGAAAAGAAAAATACGTATTTTCAGTAACTCAAGACAACCACTTGAACTCAAATGCATTAAAAGCAAACCCAGACTAACTGGAGAGGGTGCAACATGGGCACAGTCACAGACAGGGTGATCAGCCTGGGAGCAGACCACAGTCTGGGGTCCCTAGGACATGGCTTTGGAGGGGCATTGTCACATGCAACAGTTTTTTATCTAGTCAAAGTCTCAAGTGCAAGAATATGAGTAACACTGAATTGTACTTATAAGAATAATAAGAACAATAAGAATAATAAGAACATTAAGAATTGTACTTATAAGAATACGAGTAACACTGAATTGGAGTCTCCTTCTCTGGAGACATCAAGACCAATCTGGACACATTCCCGTGTGATCTAATCTAGTCAATCCTGCTCAGGCAGGGGGGTTGTTGGACTAGATGATCTTTCAAGGTCCCTTCCAACTCCTAACATTCTGTGTACTGCCAAAGCAAAGGGAACCATGCTCATGCAAGATCTCCTTTGCACAAAAAGAGACTCTCTTTTACAAGTTTTAATTCCGTGACCAAGTAATTTCCATATCCAGGTGCAAGCATCCTCCAAGTGCAGGCTCAACACAAAGACTGTGGGCTGCACAATGACTGCACCTTCTGCTACCTTCTACAGGCATTGCAGTGATCTAATTAAAGAGTGAGACTTTGCTTCTTGGTGCACGAAAACACCAAGGAAATAATGAATAATGCCTACTGGTGAAGAAGGTCAGACAAAATACTTTTTCTCTCAAATTTAGGAATAAAAACAGGGACATACAACAGAAAAATCACTTGGTGGTGTGAGAACTCGCACTTACTGGCACATCTTCCATAGCAGGTGCATGTGGAAAGAGCTGAGTGTTCAGGTTTTCTCCTTCCCATTGATTTGAGCAAAAAAAATTTCCAGCTTTATCTGTTGGAGACTCCACCTGAAACCAGAAAAAGCACTGTGATATAAACTATAAGCTATCTGACCAGAAGGATATTTATCTGACAGTTGGTTAACAAACTGAATAAATATCCTTCACTGCCATTCATAATGCATGATTACAGTTCTGCCGTTTACAGGACCCTTGCTTTTTGCAGAAAAAAAGAAGTTCAAGGTTCTCAAAAAAAATCCCCACCCAACAAAACTTTGAATACTTGGACTCAGCACTCTGTCAGTATCAGGAGTTTAATCCCCTAGAAAGGATTGAGCATATATGTATTTTTAGAACTTTAGTGACAAAGTAATATAATGCAATGTCCTCAAATGTTCAGGTTTCTAAGTCACTCCACGGAGCTTGGTCCCTGTGGGGTTCTTCTATAGTTTTCACCAATATTAGAAAGATTCAATCCAAATTCCTGTCTAATTTTTTTTTCTTTTTAAGTTTCAAACGAAAACTGCATTAGAACGGCCCAAGCAAACCCCTGCTGAAAACAGCAGAAAGACTTCTATGGAAAATCAATGGGAGATGAATTAGGCATGCCTAGTATACTATATAGAACCGACACTAAGATCTGGGGGTTCACATGAAAGAAAAACACACAGCTATTTAACAGAAAAGGTATTGGTATAAGTTTCTCAGCAAAGAGAGGGCTGAATTAAATTGCCTCAGGTAAGTTCAAGATTTACCTCTTGTTTGATTTTCTTCAGCAAAGGGGGTCCACTTTCATGTAGCCCAGCCACTATTGCAGATTCCTCTGACTCCTGCTTGATAACGTCCTGCAGATCTTCTACAAGATGAGTCGGAGTTTGAGGCTGAAAGGAAGAAACGTTATATCCAAGTCCCAGAACATCCCTCTGCACTAATATCAAAGCAACTTTTGTCATTGTTTCCTTCTTACCAGCATCTTCAAAGGACCATATTTGATTTCCTGAGCTGCAAGTGCGTTTTTGAATGGAGTGGGTGTTCTTGGAGAGCTCTCTAATATCGACCTCTTGATTGCTGGAGTTCTGAAACTTTAAAAAGAGGGAGAAAAACTTTAAAAGGAACATGCCTGGAAATATTACCTCTTTACAAAGACACACGTATACGGGCAGTGGCTGCCGCAAGACTCAGACAAATATTTTCCAGCAATCCTGTAACCCATTTTGTTCTTCTGGCAGAATATCTATTTAACTGTCATACAGTTGGAATGGCTTTATTCACAAAAACTGGTGAGTCTATAGGGGTGACTCTTCTATAGTGATAACCTCCCTCTGCAGCTATACAGTGTACTGCAGACTAAGAACAATCTGAATGTGTTAGCAAATAACTCTGCGGGATGCAGAGAGTCACCAAGCGCTTTGGTTGTGTGCAAACCTGAAGAAATGAACCCTTGTGAATCTGAGAAGACAACATGATGGGTAACTGACTTACATGTGATTTTCCTTCTGAGCTTTGAAAGTCTGGTCCCTGTGGAATGGTGTGCCGACAGCCATCTTATGGCCACACACCGGTGTGGAAGACAGCGCAGGGTTTTCCAGGTTCAGGTTTTCATGATTGGGTGGCGTGTTTAAGAACTGCAGGTAGCAAAAGGAAAAATCAACAGGAACATCCATATTAGAAGGTTGACTTCTGAACAAAACTAAATTATTTCCTTCTCATTGACTTAAGTGATTCCCCTGACCCTAGGACGCAAGCAGGTGTATGCGGGGTACCTGACTATATGGGAAAACAATATTCAAAAGTGTGGCTGGAGCACTCAGGAAGCCAAAAGAAGCATTTTGAGAGAGGGAAGTTATAAAGAGACTGACACTCTGTTATTAACACTCTCCACCACTTTAAGAGCCAAATCTTAAAAGCCCAATTTGGATTTGCTGCAAATAAATTTTAATTAAGATTGCTCAGCTGGGTGAAAATGAGTGAGGGATGTTTCAGGAATAAACTTGCAGGAAATGGGGCTAAAATCTGCAAAGATTTATATGGGGAATCTAGGCACTTTTATGGCAGTAAATAAAGTGTTTATGAGAGGAAAATAAATTTCCCATCATCTCTCTCAAAACAAAGTGCTCCATTTTCAACAGCATAAAATGAAAACTGCCACCTGTGATGGGTGCGTGGAGTGTTTTGGAACAGAAACAGCTGACCAAAAAAGGAGACAGCAGAATTAGTTTGGAGAAAATTGCTTTTGCATGAGTTCTACTTAGTAGCTTGAAATATTGTTTCCATTTCTAGTGTCTACAAATCTGTGAGCGAAGTGGTATCCTTTATTCTGACACTGATTCTTGATATTACCCTCTAGCCTCAACTTGCATTGGATTAAAATACACTTTAGAAAAATATAGTATGTAAGAAAATATGAATTTCACTGGAAAATTGTATGTGGTAACTGAAGATAGAGTGGGCAATCATTACACTCAATCTTTTACTATCCTTCATGAAACAGTGTTTCTCTGACTTCAATGACTAAAGCCAAACCAAGTCAAAACCACCAAAAACAGACAAACAAACAAACAAAAAAAACCAAAACACTTTTAAATAGTGCTACAGCTGTGAAACAAAGCAACCATCGACAGGAATTTGGAAGTGCACACCAGGCTGTCTTAATAGGCCATTTTCCCCCTCATTCCTGTTCTGTTCCACCCCACATGGCCTGGTTTGAGGATGGTGAGCCGATTTGAATTTTCTGGTTGTTGCCAGTTTGTCTCACAACCTGAATGCTATTTAAATGCAGTTTGGGGTTTTCTAGGTCAATGAATCATACTGTAAGTGGACAGATATGGAAAGTATTACAAATGATCAGAAGTGTTAAACTCTAGTAGCTGACAGCAAGAGCAAAGCAAGCAATTGTATTCCCCTATAAAAGGGATCAAAAATTAAAAAAAAAAAAAAATCCAAAACCCCAAGCCCCACAGATTAATTTAGAAGAAAAGAATCAACAGTTAGCTTGCCAATGATCTAAACTCAGCAGTGAAGACAAAGAGCAGTGAGAAGATTCAAACACGGAATGAAATCATCAAGTGCAACGGTCATTAGTCATTTGTTCCAAAGGATTAGTTTCTAACTTGTTAAGGCTGGGGTGACTTTTTAGAATTAGTAACATCTGTGCAGAAGTCTTGGTCTACCTGCGAGGGAGAGAAGGGCAGGCTTTTGACAGGGGAGCGCTTAGGAGTTGAGCTGCTGACGTCAGCTAGGACCAAGGTGCTACTGTGGCCACTGGCTAAGGGGCTGGAGTGCCCTCTCCTTTTGCGAAGAAGGACCCGCGGAGCTGTGCTGCCCTGTGAGGCAGATAAGGACTTTGGTGAGCCAGGACAGACCTGACTCAACATGATTTTGCTCAAGTTTATGATGGGGTATCCTTGAGGTCTACAAGCACTGTCCCCTCTTTGCTGAAGCTGTGCGACTCTGCCTGAGGGAGTTTTGCTAGCCGAAGTGTCTGTGTCTTCAAAGAATTCAAAAGTGCTGAGATCACCCCATGATGAAGGATCCTGAAACAACGTGGGAGGCACGAACTGTAAGACAGTGTACAGTGCCACCTCATGAAAATACAGCACTAGGATATGCCCATAACCAACAACGAAGTCTCCCAGTTCAATTCAGCTTCACCCCGTTTATTTGAGTAGTAACACTGCAAATGCTTATCCGTGTTTTTAGTATATACCTTGATAACACCAAGCTAACACCCTAGTAGTGTTGTTGGCAACTGAGTCCCTAAAGAAACAACGCTTGAAATGATGTTGCTACTATCTACTTGCACAAGGTTTTCTGGTTGGTATGAAGACAGTGCCTTTCGATACCAAGAAAAACATGCCTTGGTCTCTAAACCAAGATGTAGCTTCCTCAGCCACATGCCTGCTCTGGATGTGCTGAATGAGACATCACTCTGAGTGAAGGAGATGCCTCTGCTGCTGAAGGAGGGTGCCTCCAACAAATGTATTTCCACATGCCACTTCTGTTACATGCAGTATCCCAGAGACCACAATGAGAAAAGGCCCATGTCAATGTCAGTCAGCTACACAGCATTTAAAACGCATCTTTCCAGTTCTTCGCATATGCCAGGGCAAGCTCCTTAAACTTCTGAGAAGCAGCTACTGAAGCTGCAACAAAAACTTTCAGAAAAGTATGTAGATACGTGAGCAGGCACACATAAACTTACGGCATGCGTCACTTCAAATATAAATATTACTTCATTGCTTAAAATCTTTCACAATGGCTCTGACTTTATTTTAAGGAATATCAAGAGATTGTTCCAAGCTCGTATTGAGCAGTGCTACAGGTCGCACTCCCATACCAAGACGCAGCAGGAAAGGGAGACACCCACAAAAAAGGAAAAAAAAAGCATACACATCCACACTCGAGGGCTTCATTTATGAGTAGCCACAATTTGTTATGTCAGAAGCTAAGCTTCAGATCTTTTAGCAATTAGAAGTTACTCAGAAAAAAAAAACCAACCACGTTTAGGACTGTCCCAGTTCCTCTCCCCTTACTCCTTGAACGCACACGAATCCACCTGAAGCGGCAAGTCTACTTACGGAGTCTATTAACTGGAGTGTTTCTGCAAATTCTAAGAGATTCTTAACATTATCCAGGATGTTGCTCTGGTGAACAATCATGCACCGTGCTGGGGATGCACTTTCCTCAGGTAAGCAACCATGATCCACCGGTGGAGATGGAGTACAGTGGTGATGTTCCCCCAAACAGGAAACAGGTGCATTGTCACCACTGGTCCTGGTGCTATCAGCAACCGTGGTGCTGTGCCAGCCGGGGTAGTTTGATGTGTGGTTCTGTGTCTAAAGGAAGGAGAAAAAAAAAAAAAAAAAAAAGGGGGGAGAAAGAAAGGCAGAAGGAACTTAGCAATGAAATTGCACAAGGTGTCAGATGCCACTGGAGGAAAGATAAAAGTAGTTGCATCATCATCTAAAAGCTTATGCCTATGAAACAATTGTCAAGATGTTTCCTTTCATCAGTGCAAGATCTTCTTTTAAGTAATATCAGCATTGTCTTTGTTATCCCAAATTTACCTCACAATTTTCTTCCAGGATTATGAGCATATATTGTAACTAACACATAATCAATTCATACTGATACTACAAAAGCTCAAAAAATTGTCTGCAAGCCATTTTCTGTGAGAAGCAAGAAATGGCAGGATTTCCCTACTGAGCGCTCAGCACTGTTGAAGGCTAAAGGGTTTAAGAGTTAGAGTTGCTTTTGTTTGCTTATCTCCTTTTCTTCTTCTATCCCTGTCTAATGCTACAGCTTACACCAATGCAATGAAGAGGCTGTCAAATCAACGTGGTTAGGAAAGCAGAAGAACAAATTAACAGAAGTTTCTTTCCAGTGTGATCATGCAACAGAAGAAATTGCAAAACATTTACTAAAGTTAAAAAGTGGTCAAACTAACGTATCATGCATGCAGTTGTTTTACTATTAATTTAAATATTACCAAAAAAAAAAAAAAAAAAGAATCTGCTGGCTATCACCCATCTTCAAAAATGATTTGGGGATTCTTGGCTTTGATGATGGTGTTAAGTAATTACATAAAGGTTTCACACGTTAACATCCAATGGCATGTACCACAAAGAGTGAGAATTCAGTAATAGCCAGCATTTGCTCCACACATGCAGTTATGAAGAATCTAACATATTTGGAGAAGTAAAACAAACTATCAAACATGCACCAAGTCTGAAGCTTGCAAAGTGTATAAAACACAGCTGAAGGAAAGAAAACAACAGAAAAGAAAAAAATCTAATATCCAGGCACTACATTTTCATCACATGAACCACTGCACACTTTCAGGAATGCAGATCCCACTGGTTTATGAACTGTGGGATATTTCATTTTGGTACAATCATCGTGTTTCCAGTATTACCCCATGTTACAGAGCCCAGCCCTGCTCACATTTTGCAAAGTAAAATACCCACAAATTGTATGGGGCTTATTTTTTTCCTTTCAATAAAAGAATTTACAAAGATACAGATTACATATGTGCTATGTTTCATCTTTTTAAAACGGAAATATAGAGCCTTAATTAGTATCGAAGGCAGAGGGGGAGTAAAAAGTTAAAAAGACAAGCACTGGGGTAATGCTGCTATCCCTCCATCCAAGCACACAGTGACAATCTTACTGGTAATGCCTGCTGCCCTTTCAGTTCATTCTCAGTCGACATTAGTAGCAACTCTAATTCCTTTATTCGTTTTTCTTTCTCAGGGTCTTCATCATTATAGTGTCTCTGAAATTAAGAGTTAAGGGAAAAGAAAAGATAAAGGTCTGATAGATGTAGCAACTAAAATGCTTATGGCTTGCCGTCCTGTGGTTATAATAGCCAAATTAGACTCAAAGATGAAACGAACATCACTTATATTTTCCACTACCAAAGTCCCTGCTGAATTTCAGTATAGACATTTGAAATGGAGAAAGTGAATGCTATCACACCAGATGTCAACTACTGTGTTTTAAATCCACTTCAGAAGAAGCAATTATTAGCTGTGTTAGAACTCCCCCACCTTCCCCATTTTCTCGCTCCACCACACTAATATATTAAAGTGTTCCCTTAATGCCTGCATTTTGACTTATTAAACATTTAACAAACAGACTCTTGAAATGATGTTCAAGTTATCTACCTGAATAGCTGCAGCAGCTGGCTGAGGAACATTGACAATATTTACATGCAGTGCTACTGGATATGGGATCTGACCAGGGACCTAGGCCAAAAAAGCAAAAGACACCAGAAGTTATTACTTCTATCACATTATCTGCCTGAATTGTTAATTTGCATTAAAGATACTTTGGTTTTAGGTACTTAACATTTATAATCTATGGGAATGAAATAGCAAAACCCCCAACGTTTACAAGAAAAGTAAGCAGGTTGCTTTTTTTAGGAATGTGACGACGAGCATTACAGAGGAAGAAAGAAAATTCATATATGAAATATCAACCCTTCCTGTTTGAGAAAAGCTGAATAATTTACAGATGCATTTGTAAGGTTTTTCTAAATTGAAGTGAAAATGCAAAAGACGCAATTTATTGTCATCTAAACTCTGCAATGCAACTGTCTTGAAGCAGCAGCCTGTTTCACTATTAATCATTAATAGAAAAAGAATCAGATTAAAAACAATATTTGTTTACTTGGTTCCAACAGGCAGCCCAGCAACAGAATTCTGCTGAAGGGAACATGGTAGATTTTGACACAGAACACAGAATTAACCAGATTTGACTGATTTTCAACAAGCGTAACATTCACCACCAGAAGAAACAGTACTGGAAACATGTTCCCTGCTGAGAAAACGTTAAAAACGCTGACCCCGGTTCCACCACCTGAACGCTGGCAACCCAGCTGCCACGTACACATCTTCATCAGCGAAGGATGTCGAAGCCGAAGTGGTCCTTCGCCTGCCACGGAACACATACAAGTCCAGCAAGACTAGGCGAAAGCCCTTCGTGCTTCCTGAAATCAGACACAGCAAAGCAAAGAACGAACCCGGCGTGTTTTCAGGTGCTTACGTTTTGCGGCTCAGAGATGTGGTAGTAGGAGTAGTCACTGCTCAGCGGGGGCTGGCCGGCTACAGGCAGCTGTGCAGAAGGTGGGTTGTGAGCAAAGGCCATCAAATGGTTGCTCTTCTGAAAGCCAGTGGCTGCTGAGGAGTGACAGGCTTTGGAGGAATCCTGCAGGTAGCCCTCCTGCTCAACCTTTCGGCGCATGGTGGAATTCCAGTGGTTCTTGATAGCATTATCAGTTCTGCAACAGAAATACATGCATTTGAGCAGTTTTGAAAAGGTGTGTTTCCAATGCAGACTGTGATTAATGGGCAGGAAATTGCTGTTGGCATTTCTCTGTTCTCTGACCTTTCTCCTGCCCCTACCTTTAGAAATACTTCTCTCGTCCCAGGAAAGATGCACAATATAGAAAAGAAGGGGGGGGTGTGGAACCCAAAGAAAACAGGCTATGGTTGGTTGTGCCCTTTTTGAAGCAATCTCTAAGCCTTAGGTTCTCAAAATGTACAAAATGAGTAACTTCAGCTTCTCCTCATTTCCCTGAGGTGAGGTGACAGCAAAGACTAACACGCCTTCACCCTTTTGAGGCTACTCTAAAGGACTGCCAATGTCATCTTCCTACACCTTAGTATTGCACTGGAATTTTATTTTAACTCACTACTGGAAAGAAAGACTGGAGAACAGCTGTGAAAAGATTAACTTTCAAGTGACTTTCCAGCTGGCCACCTAGCCAATGACAACATCATGCTGTACATACAAATTCAGTGAGCAAAGCTGTTGGGTGTTTTTTCTTATCTGCAATAAAACTGATATTCAAATTCTCACATACATGACTCAGAAAAAGCAAACTTAATCAAGCCTGTGAGATCTTAGTAGTACTCTCAAGAACAGCTCCTTGATTTGAAAAACATCACCACCACACGGTATCACTGAAAGCAGTATCTGTGAAGTGTGAAAGCTACAAAAAAAAAAACCTTTCCAAGGGGTAATTCCTTTCTTGTTTTCTTCTAGAAGGTGAAAGCAGCCTAGGGAATGCCTGCTCAAAAGGATATTATGGGCTTAGGCATTATATTTAGTTCTTGAAGATGTTCCACCAAAGAGCAGGAATAAAAATAGGAAGGGAAACCGCTCCCTTGCTTACATTATGTGCTTGACTACCCTTCACGTTGAGTCAGTTTTACTACAGAGTGAATAAGACACTGAATCTCTGAAATTAGATGTAAGCTGAGCACAGCTTTCAAAAAAATTTATTTCCAGGACCAGAGTTTGAGGAAGTTGGCTACTCCTGCTTCATACATGGATTTTCATCAGGTTAAAAACATCTGGATGACTCAGGAGCAATTACAAATGTTGAAGCTAGCCTTTTCTTAAATCATTTTGAATAAACAGACCGAATTTCACATTGAAGGTATAGCCTTGGCTGAATGTAAATTATGTTCCACTTGCAGCACCTGATCTGATCCTTCACTATTAAATCACGTTGAATTTTGACAGTGAGTGCAAGCACAAATAAAACTGCACAGACATTTAAGAAACTGTTACGGTCTTGCTCTAGTTACTGAGTTTTTTTTACCTATGGCAAACATTAAAAGCATGTAAAAATAGCATAAAGTTCCATGTACTGACCAAACAGTACAGTTCCCCACTGAGAAAAACGCACACCGATGTCACTGGCTTTCCAGGTTTTGATTCCAAATTTTTTTGATTTATAATGTGCAGCCCGAGGCAACTGAAACAGACTGCTCAGACCTGCAGCTTTTTCCTTGTTTCCTATTCAAGAGCTAAAGGTATATGTCATTACCGTCCAGGCAGCAACTTTGCAATTTCTGCCCATCTGTTTCCCAGCCTCTTGTGTGCCTGGTAAATAATTCTATCTTCCTCTTCTGTCCAGGAGGTTTTCTTCACTTCTGGATTCAAATGGTTGTGCCACCTCTCCCTGCACTGTTTTCCAATCCTTCCCTTCAAATGCTTAGCAATGACAGACCAGCGCTTTGGACCATATTTCTGCACGAGTTCTATTACCTTCAAAGAAGGACATAAAAACTGCCTGTATTTAACGATGCATAATGAATCAATAAAAATTTTTCTGTGGTGGAGCAATATTTTCAACGACATTTCTCAAAATCACCATGGTAAAACTAACACACAATTAAGGTTCCCCACTTCCCACTTACACTTTTACCCCAAAAGAAAAATCTGATAATAATTAAGACATTACTAGACCAGGATTATACATTACAGTGCTGTGAAGGAACATTTAATTAATTTGTGTAGAAATCAACACAACTACTAAGCACTGAAACCATATCATCAGACTGCTTCTAGGCATACTGGTGTTGAGACCACCTAAGTCTGTAGGAGTTCTGACCCAAGACATGAAATCCGCTAGTAAGGCATTAATCAGATGGAAAGGAAAACTGATTACCCTTTGATCCTCCTCTTTAGTCCATGGACCTTTGATAAGTTCTGGGTTTAGTACCTTCTGCCATCGGTGCTGGCACTGAACATCTGTTCGATTCTAGTGAAATGTAAAATATGCAAAGCAGATCATTCTTTAGACAAAACTAATGTAAGAGTGAAAAAGCTCTTATCTAGGCACACTTGTTCCAAATATATTTCAGCTGTGACTACTAAACAATATGGAGTGATAGGGTAGGTCTGAGAAGAAGGTGCTCGACTATCACCTTGCTTGATGAACTAGATAATACTTCCTTTGCTCCCACAGTGATGACACTATCACCAAAACTACACAAACTGAATCTTCACCATCTGGCACAGTAGAAGTCATGTTTTCACATGCAATATTTCTACAACAGCCAAAGTATTCACAAAACAATTAGCTGTTAAACCACTGTTAGAATTCATCAAAGCTGGTTTTTTCTCTGTGCTGACACTTTGTTTCAGTGTCACCTCGACCATTTACTGTGCAACCCACCCTCTAGCTGTTCCTTGCTTGATTTGTTTCAAGCCTTTCTCGGTAATGAAAGGAAATTAAGGTAAGGGCTTTCACAAAATTCTAACTAAATTTCTGAGGTCTCCATCTGTGGAGGATTTGTATCTCCCACAAGAATGTAACTATAAAGCAACCACTCCCCTTTCCCTTACTTGGAAACCTCTGATAAAGAGTTGTCACTAGAACTGGAAACAGAAACCAATATCCACCTACAGGAAGGAAACTGGCAATGACTTTCCAGTCCTCTGTGCCGTTCTGCTCCACAAGCTTCTTCAGTTTCTCGTCCTGAATCAATAAAAAAACAAGACATAATTAATATCATGATCTCTTACACTGCATATTAAACACATTCCATTCTATTTTTTCTGCACCCTCAGTGTAAGGGAAGTTGGTCTGTAGTCTTCTCATGTTTTTAATTGTCTAAATAATTTTTCTTTCCTGTGGACTTCAGTAGATTCTCTACTATACTGCAGGAGAAAGACTGACTTTTTTGTGCTGTTCTCTGATGCGCATTATACATTCCAATTTTACTGATCAGAGCAATAGAACAGTTATTCTTGTATTGGATTTACAGGAGGCCACAGACGTTTAGATGCCAGGCATCAGAACAACAATTAAATTCCCTAATAACCAGGCACCCAGCTCTCTGGGGACCTCAGAAAATCACAGCCTTAAGCTTTGTATGTCTTTCAAGTAAGAGGGGTTCCAGTAATTTGCTCATTGCCTTTCTGTGTACAATGAAAGCAAAATAAAACTAATGGCTCCTTGTTGCTCCTGACCACTGTGAGGGAGTTTTGCATGCTCACGGTAGCAAGAAATTTGGCCCACTATTTTTAATGATAAGGCCAGAAATATAGACCCTAAAGACAAAAGAAACCAATCTCATGCACTGCGAAATACTGAGATAGTGTAAGACATGAAGTGTAAGAGAACTGCCCCAGGAGATAAGAGGAGGGGAGCAACCCTCCCCTTCCCTGATTAGTGCCTCCCAGTACACTCCCAGTTCATCTTATGGCAAAGTGGCCATGGGGCTCCACAGCCATCCCGTTCTCCCAGGCTGGATCACAACTACATTCTCCGCTGTCAGAGCAGACTATGATTTAAAATAAATAAAAAATGCTTGCAGGAGGTGACCTGCCACTGTTTATGTATCAATATACATAGTTAGAGAGAATAAAGTCTGAACATAACTTAAGAACTGTATTAATGTATTGCACCATAAACTCAAACCAGTCAAATGGCCACGGGCTATCCACCTGGCAAAGGAGTTAGATACCACAATTCACTCGGAAAGTCAGCACAAGGGTACTGACTAAATGCATTTTGACCTTCAAAACCAAAAGACGTCTTGTATGCTCAGATTTGGTACTGCTGGATTTCTTTCTTCCAGCTTTTAATTTATTTCCACTCATAATCGTAACACTGCAATTAAAGTACAAATTTCTAATGGCACAAAAGGACTGCAGCAGTTTCTGCCACAGTTGTTTGCTGCTGTGGGACACCAAACACACGTCAGTTCTCACATAGTAACCATTTTCAAACAAAAAGAGGCAACGGTAACAATCAAGCACTGCTGCAGGTGACTTTTAATCTGTTTCTCCAACAGGGATTACACAGAGACTGACATACCTGTAACGTAGACCTTGGTGGTGGACACACACACACACACACACACAAAAGGCATGCATGCATTCATTTTGTTTGAGAGAGAAGAATAACCCTGAAAGTTGAATGAAACTCTGAACATAGCTAAAGGGTCGAGACCTTTGTCCTCATTCATATACATGGCACTGTCACTGAAGTTAGTTTGCAAATAAGGAACTTGGAGAAGAATGTGATCCATGCTCCTTCCATATTTTGCACGCAGGAGATGAATGAACTCAGATTTACCTCTTCACGGGTCCACCTGGTTTTTCCTAAGTGACGCTTTCCAGTCTTAGGAAGCAGACCATCATAATCGTGATCATACATCTCAACATCTTCATCATCATCATCACTACTATATATACTGCAGAAGGAAACACAGCAAGACAGAGTGGAACATGAGGATTTGAGCTACTTAATTACAAAGCACAAAAAAACCCCACTACAATCCTCACAAAGGTTACACAGATAAAAGTTTTAAAACTTGCACAACAAGATTTTGTTCTGCATTCTGTTGTTCTAGTATTCTGAACTGGTTCTGCTGTTTTTGGTATCCACAGATACAAGCAAAGGGCTGGCAACCTTCATATTACCGTGCATGTTTAGACCTGCTCTTACTGTTAGATCAGTGGTGAATTACACATTTGGCAAACTTTCAACCAATGAAGATTTCAAATTAAAATACAATGTTTGGGACAATAAAGAGAACTAGAGGCTGTGTCTATTACACAAGCACATGTTCAAAACCTTTAACTCATGCCACACATTCTGAAATATATTAGCATTTTTTGGTATGTTTAATAGAGCAGATGTTGTTACCAAATAAAACAGGCTGTGTATAACTGCATAATGCTAACCAGTAATAACCTTGTTTGAGGATATGGTTATGGACCCTGTATGTGAAGGCAAAAGTTTCTGCAACTAAATAAAGCCAGTAAGTGGTAGCATTAACATATAAAACATGCCTGCCATTCAGGGGTCTGGACAGAGAGGGCTGAGGACAAGGATATTCAAGACCCTGTAACCACAAAATGAATGACCAAACCCTTTTATACTCTCCACTTCTCTAACTTGAGGCTTTATTACCTCTACTCCGTTTCTAAATACCTCACACTGTTTTTGAAACACTCTGCTACTCATCTAATTCATGACTAAGGGATTTCCCCAGAGGCTATCTATGGGTAAAAAGGACTCTTGTTAGTCTTTTCACAAACAGCACTTGCTCTACCCGGTTAACTCTGCCTGGAAAAGGGTGATTTGCAACAGGAGCCATCTTCCTGGCGTTCAGTATTTAATTTCCAACTTCTACAATACAAGCAGCAGTTCTGACACTTCAGCTAAGACATGACAACCGCAAGTGCTGGAAAGGAGACAACGTCATGCTAGGAGGCTAAAACCTGTGATGTATCTGACGGTATGGTGTGCTGTGTGGTATGCTGAGGTATGACTGAGACACTGCAATAAAGTTATTTTGTAGTGGAATTATCAGGCGTTGTTTATCCCCTTAACCTGTGTTCAGGAGATCACTTTTTAAGGCAGCGCAGCACAGCGCCTGGTAGCAAAGATGCAAACACCCCCAAACGCAAGCTGCTAAATGTACATTCTCTCAAAGTATACTGGCCTAATCACACCTTACATCTTCAACCCTGTTTTCTGGCCCGTGGCACGTGCCATGAGAACTGTGCTACACGTAGGAAGTTTTCCACAGCCTGCCGTGATGTGTGTGGCCTTCCCCGAGCCTCTGCAGGGTGGCCCCTGACTCACTCACCCAGCTCATCGCTGCCACCCCCCAACTCGCCCCCAGCTCCCACAGTCCTCCTGCCTGCCCGGCCCCTCCATTCCCTCACTCCCGACTCCCCGGCCCGTGTAACCATGCGGGGGGCAAGCACCGACTGAAGCTCCAACTCTGCATGCCAAGGCCAACGCGCACCCCTCGTTCCCGGCCGGAGTCTCCCGGGCTTCTGCGAGGCCACGCACTTGATCGAAGCTCACATGCTGCAGCTGCTGCCAACGCGGCTCCTTCTCCCGCCGCCGCTCGGCGTAGATTCACTTT
This sequence comes from Heliornis fulica, assembly GCA_013399135.1. Classification (NCBI taxonomy): domain Eukaryota; kingdom Metazoa; phylum Chordata; class Aves; order Gruiformes; family Heliornithidae; genus Heliornis; species Heliornis fulica. The sequence goes on along the minus strand of VXBZ01000168.1, from coordinate 123,881 downwards.
TCTAAGTGACACGCAGAGACAGCTGTAAGACTGCCCATATGCCAAAGGAAGTTTTGTGGCTCAATTTCCAAGTATCATTTTGAAAACGAGTTTCGCAGATAGTAAAAGCACACGGTAACGCATCCATCAGTGACGCTTCCTGCGCAGCGACGTGTTTTGGGCACGGCAGAGAAACGCCGCTCTGCAACGGCAGCACAGCAACGGCAGCGGCCGAACAGGTTAAAAGGCTTTAAGTGTTGTGCCAGTAATGTAATCGGTTTATTTAAATAACCGGGGCCTTGCCGGCACCGCAGAACCGAGCCGACCCCGCTGTATTACCTGCCTCCTCCAGCAGGAGAAAAGGGCCCCGGGACTTCGGGGCTCTCGGGAGCCGATTTCGCCAAAGCGCCGCTTTAGGGCACGCAGCGCCGCTCTAAAACTTTCTTACTATTTTGCCGCTCCGGCCGCAGCCCCGAAGCGCCCCAGCGAAGTGAAGCGGCAGAGGCTCGGAGACCCCCCCCCGCCCTCGCCGGCGCCGCCGCAGCGCTCCCCCGGCAGGCGCGCTGGCCACAGGTTGCCCGGGCTTTTCGCCCGGGCAACGATACANNNNGCTGCTACCGAGATTGCAGGAATTCGGGCACCAGCCCCGCGGGACAGATCCCGATCCCGCTCCCGCGGCAGATCCCGCGCCCGCTCCCTCCGGGGCAGCCCCGCTCCGCGCCGCCTGCCCACGCTGCCGTAGGAACGGCTGCGGGCCGAACCCCGG
>VXBZ01000168.1:291-121090 GCA_013399135.1 Heliornis fulica | reverse complement strand
TCCCGGAGGGCCAGGGCGGGCTCGGGGCTCGCTGCGCCCCGAGGCGGAGCGTCCCGCTGGGCCGCGGGCACAGCGCTGGGGCACGGCGCGGCCCACGGGCGGCCCCCGCTACCGACTCGTCGGGTCTCTTATGTCCCCTGTACTCCCTGTGTCCTGTAACGGGATTCACCGGTACTGGCAGCGCGGGGATAAAGGGGCAGCCGGGGCTGTGTCCCCGAGCTTTGCGGATGCGTCACTTCTTGGGGTCACACCTTGTCCCGAATTAGCCAGAGGGTGCGTGGCATTCCTGCTGTGCCCTACCCACGCCTCTGAAGGGAGCTGCTGTCCCTCCCAACCCCCATTTGCCCACCTGTAAAATGGGTCAGCTGAACCAGGGGACCAGCATTGGTGCAGGGTGGAGATGACGTCTTCACACTTTTGCAAAGCATATCTGTGCTAGGAACGTGTGTGTCTGTGTGTCTGTGTGTGTGTGTGTGTACTGCTAATGGCAGTGGGAGAAGTGGAAAAACAAAGACTAATTCAGCTCTCTTCTTCACCTGGTCACCTTTATATAAGGGTGTCCTGACACCAGCAGAGAGCAAGGCCGCTCAGATCCATTAGACTTTTTAGTTGGTTTTGTGTTTTGTTTTGGTTGGCTGGTTGGGTTTGTTGTTTGTTTTTTGCTGGTTTGTTTTTTTTTTTTTTTTTCCTGGTACAGATATATCTGGGGGATGAAGGCAAGCAGAAGGCCAAAGAAACTGTGGAAAGACACCCCGGTGTCTACCCTGTATCTAGCCATAGTTGCTGGTATAAGAGATGTTACATTTCATTCCTTCAGTAGCAGAAGCAAAACTGATAATAATCCACAAGGGTATGATTTTCTCTCTATGTGTGTGTGTACAATGTTTCTTTCATTATAGGTAATGGGAATTATATTTCTACAGCTCTGTTAGGATAATAATCCCAAGTTCTTTACAGAAAGTTATTTTAAAATACGACGTGTGAATGCTGCTCCATGGATGAGTACATAGGAGGCCTGGACCTGGGCCTGTGCTCAATGCAGCTGTAAGGCTATCACAGGATTCACTGGATCTGCTGTTAGTGCAAGTACCACTTCTTCTGTGACTGAAAATGTACATTTCACTGAAATAGTGTGGGCATGTTGCCTATAGTTTCCCACAGAGATACAAACAAAACTGTGCAAGGTTATCTCTTCCTGCTTCTGTGGGAAACATTTTCCCTTGTTGATTTTTGCAAATATTTCAGTGCTAACTGAGACAAATCCAACGTCTTCCCCATTTGGATGTAAATTTGCTGAATAAATGCAAAGAATATCTATTACTGGTCTCAAGAAAACTGTTAATATGCACAATTTTCTTCTGAAGGTTTTGTGTAAGACTACATTTCTTCTCTGGTGACTCCGAATAAATACATTTTTTCTTCCCAGATTGAAAAAATAAAACCAAACCCACAAACTCACATTCGGTTTATAAAATACTTAAATTTGCAAACAAAAAATATATTTGCTGGGTTCAAAATAAAGAAGGAAATTACACCTCTGCTCCAGCTTTAAAGATCAATCTTCCCCAGGTCTGCATATATAAATCCCACTAAAATCAGTAAGGTGTGTGCATACACTCCACTGTTGTTGCTTCATTCTTAATTTTTAAAATTTAGCTAAGACTGAGCCACAACTCTGCTACTTTATGGTCTTTCCCAAGCATCTGAAGCCTAAGGCAGTTTGGGGTGGGTGAGGGCTCTTTATAGTATGTCCTTGCCAAAGCCCTAAAGAAAAAGAAATCACCCTTCTGCATCTGAACTTAGAGATCATATGCCCTAGATGTGCAGTAGCAGACTTCTTATATTACCCTTCCAATTGCATTAATTAGTGATGTCTCTCAACCTATTTATAGTAATTGCATCAACTGACAGAGTAATTGTAAACAGTATAACTGCATGTTCTGGTGATCTTTTACCTACACAAATTATATAAGTAATTTAATAAATGTAATTATATAAAGGTAAATATATGTTGAATTACTTGGTTTCCGGCACCTCCACTACAAACACAAACTTCAAAATGGAGTTAAAAGCATGTGAAAAAAGTTTCAATAATCCTAGTTAAACATCAAACCCAAAATGTGTTGTCTTCATCCTTATAGTTTTCCTGTTGGGATCTGCTGTGACTGGGGCTGAGTGTTGCCAATGCTAACTAGCTAAGCACAACCAAGTAGGAAAGGAATTATGAAGGAAATTTACCTGAGAGAAGTAGTGAGCCTGAACACTGGGATTTTCCATATGGATAGGAGGTAGCTGCTACCAGCAGCAATCTCTAACTATGTGTTGTTTTGCCGAGTTTGTCACAGAAACTGCAAGGAATACTTTGAAATCAGTGTCTAAGTACTGACATGATCACACGCGCGCACACACATTTTTTTCCTATTGCAAGTGTTATACATTGCCACTTTCCTTCTAGTCGAAGGCATCTTAGCATACGAGAAGCTTTTTTATAAATGCATGTTAATATGTGCTTTTTTGTTTACTTTCTGCATTTCTCTCAGCATGTGCAGTGAAAAGCAACAAGCAACTTTCACTTTTTTAGTTTCACTTTTAGACTGTAGTTACTTTAAAGTTTCAAATGCAATTGTGGTATTTTTATCATTGAAAAATCAGATGGTTTTTGATATTTTTGCTAGAATTATTTGCAATAAATGTTGTTAACACATATAAAAATGTATGTTTTCCTTCACTGCAGTCCTCTCTATATAAGTTCCTCGTAAAAGAAGATCAGAAGGTTGATTAAAAACTCTGGGGAGGGAGGCAGGACAGTGCGGTTTAGTGCCACTGGTATGACATATCAAATCACGTAGAGCCGCACATTTAGCCAGATACCCCTCTGTGGATGTAAGTGATGTCCAGCAATGTGCATTGACATTTTTGTTCCAGTAAACAGTGTAATGCCTGAGGACCAGCCTGCTGGCTGCACCCCTGGCTCTCTGAGGGGTACCTGCCTCAAAGGTAGCTGGCAGCGTCGCCACCCAGATTTGCATGTGTGCCAGGACTGAGAACAGCAAACACATAAGTGTGAGTGGCAACCACCTGCCCGACTGAAAATAGGTGTTGTGTGTACCTGGATAGGGCCAGAACTGTGGCCCAGCAAGGAGATGTGGCTACCTCCACACCATCATACCCGTGTTTTCCTGCAGCCAGGTTGAAAAGGCTGCAGAGGAAACTGTTTCAGTGTCTGGAAACAATTTCTCCCCCCTAAGCCACACTTCCCTGTGCTTAGAGAAAGAAGGAGTTACTCGGCTGTGTTCTACTCCAGCTGTGTAGATGGCATAGCCTAGATCTTTGGGTCTGTACACCTGGTTTCAGCATATGCAGTTTTAGACCCCACTAGATCACTGCTAGCCTGGGATAATACCAGGCCACCTATGGTGAAAATTCACAGCGTGTTCTGGTATAGAGCTGGAATAAGACAGCAACGATTCAGATTTACCAGCTGACTCCATTGTTCATCTTTTTGTTGTTGTTCGCTTGTTTATTTATTTTCAAAGTAAAGATGGGCATAGCCCAGGTCAGGCAGCAGTGAGAGTTCCACAATAAGGTTCGACTGAATCAACTGAAATTTTGTATGAAATTTGTGTGAAATTTGTATTAAAGGGGTTACTAACAGAGTAAGAGATTTGTTTCCTTTCTGGTGTAACATATAGATTTTCCCCATGTCAAAGTCTTGGATGATCCCATCTGTTTAAAATGTAAGGGCAAATCAAGAGAGGCCTATGCTGCTGTTGTGAGAAAACTTTGGGTTATAGCTATACAATATAGAATGAAAGGAAAGGACATAACTTGGTAAAATTAGGATCTGGAGTGAGGGAGAATAGGTGAATCTTACACTCTTCAGATGAGGCCCTTTTTTGTGGTAAACCCTCTTTGTTTGTGTATGGCTTGGAAGGAGAGCAGTGCCTGAGGCCTTCCAACAGCAAAAATAGCGTACTATAGGAACAGAACATATGTTGTACAGAAGCTGTTATTTCATTTGTTCTGTAATGGCGTGGTATAGTAGGTGCAAAATGAGGCCTGGGGCAAGTGACACCAGATCCTTGGACACTAGACTACATACCAAGTTGTCTTCCCAAACACAGTGGGCTCAGTGGTGATTGTGCCACCCCACTATCCTGTAAAAAACTAGCTCCTTTCCATGTAAAAACCTACACCAATCACACAGAATGATTTCAGTTATCTATGTAAAGCACCGCACTAACAATAAGAGGCATTCATTGCATATAGCAACTCCATCTTTTTTAAACTATAGCAGGGCGGTGCCATTCAAAGCAACAGAAAATCAGCAGTATGGTGGGGTACTGGCATTGTATGTTATCAGCACACCTGAAGCAATACATCCTTTCCACCTACTCTGGTCATGCTGGAGACTATGTGGTTTCTTGCCTTTATCTTATTGTTAGCAACTAGTATTTCAAAGGCAATTGTGGTGTTTGTTTATTTATTTATTTAAAACATGATGTGATAAAAACATTAGACAAATTTAATTAATAACAGAGGAGAGAACAAATAAATGTAAACACGGGCAAATGAGTTTATTTTCTTAAGTGATTCATTTAAGCTTACTAATATGTCAAGAAATAGCAATATGCCTTTCAAAATGATAAAGTAAACCCTATTCACAAAAGAAGTGATTTGGTCTATGTACATGTTTACCTAGAAGGGAGTGGTTACTATAATGTATGCCGAGTTGGCAAGCAGAGAGGCTTTTGTTCTGCAGCTCCTTTTAAAAGTGTCCTCTGAGGAAGGTGCACCTTTGCACTGGCTTAACAGAGATTTTAGCCTGCTGATTCTCTCCTGTTTTCACTCTTGGATATGTAAAGTGACTCTAGTGATGTTTCCTGATATACTCAAGATATACACAGCTTTACCTGAAAGCCTATAAATTATACAGTTTTGCAGTTGGGGATAAAGATGTGTAAATGTGTTTAGCCACTGACTTGTGAGATGCAGAACACAGCACCATTCCAGAAACACCTTACGTTTAGCCTTTCTTTCACTCTCATGCCACTCAGGAGGCCTGGTTCCCCCTTGATACATTGGAAGGAAATACATTTGATTTATACCAGTTTAAATAAAAGGGTGGACAGACTGTTGCTTTGTTAAGCCCATTATGTGTAAAATTCATTTGATTCTCTTCATAGTGGAAGACATGTAAAGGAGATGTGTCTCTTTCTATGATCCTAAATCACTGGTTGTGGCCTTTTCTTACACGTTTCCTTCTATACTTCAACTCATTATTAATCCCATCTTGTGGATTTGTCATGGACACTTACACTTCACAAACCCCTATTTCCCATGTTGGCCATTATCATCCTCTTGAAATCCAACATGCTTAAAACCTTCCTCCTCTCAAACCTTCTCCCATTGTTGGACAAACTGAATGTTGTGAAGTGTAATCAACCCCTCCCTTCTTTTTTTTTTTCACTTCCACACTTACCCTATTGCTGTGGTAGCCTAATGTAGTCTAGGTCATAAAGCTTTTTATTTCTCACTGTATTTGTTTTACATACTCAGGCTCTGTGTCACTCCTTTCCGCACTAGTCAGTAGGAAGTGTCAAAAGATTGGCAAGAAAAGTAATTTTTTTCAGGCCAAGACAGAATTTATACCTTGCAACTCTTGTTATGCACTGCTGTTCAAGAGCTAGTCAAATTATGTTTGCAGTAGCGCAGTGTATACAAATAAGGATGTTCTCCTTCCTCTCTTCCTTGTGCTCTTAAGTGCTGCCATTTAATTCAATTAAGATACTCCTACATCAGCCTGTAAGTTTTGAAAGAAGGTTACTGGGTCCTAGCTAGAAGCAAGGCTAACTGGTTAATTAGGCGACTGCTATCACTTAGACAACTCTGGAGCAATCACTATTTTAGTACTGATTATTTGTGTCCAAAAATCTTTGTTTATCCTGTTTGAAAATGTGTTCACCAAATGTTTTTTAGCAATACCTCTCTCCAAATTGCGTGTAAGATTACATCTGCACTCATTCATTTACATGCACTGTTTTTCCAGTGTTGGAAATGCTTCAGGGACCTGCAAAAATATTTCCTGAGGTACCTTGTAAATGTCAATTGACAACATTTAGAATCTTGTGGTTTGAGAGCTCAACCAGATAGGATAATCAAAGGGATTGCAAAGGCTCCTGCTTAGCTTCTGGAGCAGAGGGCATCTCAGCAGTGGCTCATGCTTAGTTTACTTCAGGGATTTGACCCTGTGTTGGGACTACAGTGCAAGGTTAGCCTGAAAATTAGCCTCAGTGTCTAATTGTGAAAAAGAGTTGGTCCAGTGGGCCATTGTTAAAAGTGAGGAGAAAACCAGCTCTGTGGCCAGAGTGACTTGGTGGCAGCGCTCGACTTTGGGAGCGCTGCTGTGCAGCAACTGCAGAGATAAATAGTGAAAATGAAAACAGCTTTTAAAGACAGGTGTCAAAGTGGAATTTTCTGTGCTTTCCTTTACTTCTCCCTTTAGTGAAGGCTGGTGAGTTATATAGAAAATGATACTTGGAAGACTCTTTCATACATTTCTTATTTAGACACCCTGTTTTTCTGCCGTGCTGTCTCTCACATGTGTAAAAGAAGCCATTAACTTTTGCATTCACACTTCCAGTGCTTTCATTATGTTCATTCCTAACGATTGCACTTTCTGGACATGCTGGTGTTTGCATCCTCATTCTTCAGTGTTTTATTACTTCTGTTTGTGCTTCCCATATGTTTCCAGGGAGAATTCCCTTCTTTCTTTTGCCAATCTTGTTTCTGCTTGCTCTTTCTGTGCACGGCAGTTAATAATGAAGGTTATGCACATGCTTCCTCTCCCTATGGCACAACGTGGTTTTCTCTAGCAGTCACTTATTGTGAAAAGTAGGCCATCTACTGTTGCTTTCTAGTATGGATTGCAGAGGGCCCAGCAAATGGCCTATATATCTTGCATATAGCTTCAAAGGTGGACTTCACAAGGGCCTGTTCCCTTGTTTGTAGGCCCTTCTTGTTTTGCAGGCGTAGTGTGATGCAAAAGCCTCCCAAGCAAACAGAAATCTTATTTCTTTTGTTTTCCTTCTTTGGAACAGTAACCAAGCTATTTGGCTCGTGTTCAGCTGCCATAAACTGACAGGTTTACATTTTGTAAAATAGATAGCGTTCAGTGTTCGAGTTTGTTAATCTAAGAGTTTTCCCAAAATGGATGTTTTTCATAGTGCTTTCCCCTTCCCACCCTCTCTGAAGTTAGAGGGCAGGAGATGACCAGTTAATGATTTAGACAACTACTAGTGACAGTTTTTGTCAGTTTAGCACATTTTTCTTGCATGGTGGTTGCTGGCTAGCTTCTTGGGTTTTGGGTTTTTTTTTTGTTTTTTTTTTTGCAGTGTGGTTATGAACAGAAAAGTGACTTTAAAAATTGAATCTTGGTAGTATACACTATCTATTCTCCATATGTCTTCTGAGTCATATCTGGATAGTATACTGACGAAAACAAGCTCTAGTTTTTGTCAGCACTATAGAGTGTCACAAAAAAGGGAGCTGGCCCATCATATGCCTACCACCAGGTCAGCAGTTCCTCAGTTATTTTTGGAGATGCTACAGAAACTGAACATCAACAGCGCTTAACTTCATGTTGAACGTGAACTTGCTGTGGGCACAATTGTTTGGGCTTCTGTTTGATGGGGATAATATTGTTAGATTAGAATCAGATACAGCTAAAGACAGCTTTTCTGGTTGGCAATTTTAGGTCAAAGCTGGATATTTCTTCCTTCCCTTCCTGTGAAATACTGGCTGAGGGAGTTGTCATGCAACATTATTGAAAAAATTTCCTTTACTTAGTCACCTATTAGTCTTAAGTCTGTAATAAAATATTTACTATGCAGTTCATTAAGAATAAATCATTAATATATTATTTTATTGTGCTCAGTTTGTTTTTTGTTCACTTGGAATCATACATGGTTTCTTAGTGCCTTGCTTCTCTTTATGTTTACACACAGAACTTTCCATTAGCATTTTTATCCCAGTTTTAGGATAACTGGGGATTTGGAAAAACGTAGGAAATTTTCAGGGTTATTCCCTTTCTTGATTAGATCATAGTTCCATAGTGATTTTTTAAATTATACCTATTTTACATAAGCAAAACTAAAGAACAATTCCATCTTTTTAAGTACTTGACTTTTTTAATTGGTCACTGACAGAGGCAGTCTTGCACTGGGTGTGATTGCTGTACAAAAGAAAAAAAGTAGGAAAAGTAGCTTTAGTAGCTCTAAGAATGATAAAACAAGGTGGATGCTTAGTGCTTTTTGCGTAGAAATATAAGACGAGTAGCGGCAACTCGCTTTTCTTAAACAAGACAATTAGAGAACCAACTAAATTGCTGGGGGATGCATATGAATAAGTAAAGCATCCATCCTTACTGATCTATCACTTGTCAGATGTTGTTTTAATTTGATGAGGAGGCCGGTATCTGCTTATACTCACACTCTCTGCCCAAATGTAACTGGAGAGCAGGACTCAACTCTTAGGGTGGAGTAGTAGAAGGCAAATGGCACCACATCAGCTAAATGCCATTATGGAGCTGTGACAAATTAATTCTTGACAGATACGTAAAAACCACCTGATTACATGAGAAGGGGCATTAAAATTCACCTCAGGTGGCCTAAATCTAAACACAGTAAGCTAAAACACACAGACACACAGACACACACAAATTCTCCTCTGAGGTGCCAGTGCCTTATAAAGGTCAAGAAAGAAGCTTAAGGCATTTACTGTGGGTTAGAAGAAATGCAATTCTGAAGGAGTTTGGACAGAACTGAAGTAGTCAATGACAATGGTTCCTCTCTAGCTTTCAGACTTAGCCAAATGAATGTCATGAGCGCATGTCAGGAGTTCTGTACCATGAATTCTGTACCAGTACATGCTGCACAAGTTCCTTTGGCTATACAGCTGCAGGGGAATTCAAACATTAAACTCAATCAGATAGACATTAAACCTATTTTCAAACTACCAGATGTTTCTTCTGTGACAACTTGTGTTGTTTTTAACCTCCACTTCTCAAGCAATAGAGGCAGTGTTGCTGTTTCAGTTCAAAAGTGCAATTTTAGGTAGTCCTGATAACACTTCAGCATCTTTTGTAGAAAAGCACTTGCCAATTATCTGAGACAGATTTTCCTGTGATTTTGCAGACAGTGTTCACCTTGCTCCTCACCTAAGTTCCCATCTAAATCCTACTGTTCCAGAGACAGCTGGACATTGTCATATGCAGTCTGTACAACCTCAGTCTTCTGTAAATAGATATGTCGGCAGGTAAGTAGACAGAGCTGCTTCTAGCATCAGTCACAGAGATGACAAATGCTTCTCTGCAAAGTCTGTTTTATTTAGCTGACATAACAGGAGCTGATCTGTACATAACTGTGCCAACAAAGGATCATCTTGTCTGCACATTTCTTCCAGTCTCTGCCTTTGCTTGAGGATATTGAGGGCTGCTGATAATGCAGTAGAAATGATATCTTGCCAAAATGCTTTGAAACCTTGCCCTATAAACCATGGTCTTTTTTTTATTTCTTTCTTTCTTTTTTTTTCATAATAGTTCCTCTGGAATTCCCCAGTAAAAAAACATACTCTTGACCTTCCCTGTGACATTTTAGTTGTACTTGGAAACCACAAAGTTCGTAAGTATATTGGCTAATATTCTAGTCCAGCTGGCTATTTCTTTCCCTCTAGTGCACAAAGATTGATATCTACTCTTCTGGTCTTATTCAGAAAAAGCTGGTATTATAAGAAAATCACCTGTTTGTTTTTTTTTTCTTTATTTCTTTTTTTTACTGCCTACTAAAGTGTCAGAATTCAGAGACTGTCTGGCTTTTTTTACATGCTGTAGGCTATTCTAGAAGTCATGTTTTTTTCAGCAGGTTTCTAAAAGCCTCAAGGACATCCTGTCTTCTATTTTCAGTTTCCTCTCCAGGTTTTAGGGATTACCCTAAACCTACAAAAGACTGCTTTTTCTTTTTTTTTTTTTTTTTTTTTAAGTAGCTAGTGATTCACTACTGTTTGTAAAGGCAGGGGTATTTTATGACTATTTACTTTACACTGTAGGGTTCCGGTCAGACAAATGCAGTTTTGTTGCTTTTGACTTTCCCCAAAAGCCAACGGATTTCCCTGACCCTGTGGTGTCTCTATGTTCTTCCACAGGAAAGATATACTGAGATTTTCGTTTCTGCAAATCAATGACAGCTTGGGATATCCATTATCAAAACTTTCTAGTAGGACAAGGATATGCCTGACTTTGGAGTAATTTACCCCAATACTCTATTAGCAGAAATCTTGATTAAGGAACGATTTGTAAAAGCTTCACATGGTTTCATGTGAGAGAATTGTTTAATTCTTATGTGGAAAGTAGCAATATCACGAATGCACTTTTTTTGTTGTTGATTTTACAAGAAACAATTTCAAGCAATCTGGTCTACTACAGGATATTTTTTAATGGATATTGGAAAGTCCTTGTTACTCTCTATTCCTTTCCTTTCTGATACAGATGAGCTGACTACATAGAGTGACCTCAGGGTTACTGTGGGCAACAGTGGAACACGAAAGATTCATTTGTAGAATAAATGTCTTCCACTGGTCTCATTTCACAGGAGAACCGCACAAAACACACCAGCTACTTCCTTTTACGTGAGGAAGATGCTCTCCACTTGCAGGTATCTCCTGTGCTCTCTGAATTAGTAATGGTGATGTAGACCCTGATTCAGGGAAACATTTGTGCACTTATGAACCGTAAGGAAATGCTCAAACCTTCTTGACCTCCTTTTGATTAAGCACACGTGCTGAGTACAGATGTACAAAAGCCTTTCTCAATTAGCCTCTTGCGTTGGAAGGTGGAGAATACTGCCAGTATGAAAAGTTTACTTTAAAAATTAAAAGCCTTGGCCAAATGAAGAAATCTGAAAATAAGCACTATTTGCAAGAAGGAAGCTCTGTCCGAGTTCATGCGAAATACTGTATCTCGGAGAAGCATATCTGCCTGCCTGATGACTTCAGATGAGTTGTTCCCTGAACACATTACTGTCCTTCCTGGATTTTGTCTGGTTTTGTTCTTGATGCATGTTGTGTTTCATCCTGCAGCATCTGTTTCTGTGGCACTTGTATGTCTTGGCTAGATCTTCCAGACCTTGTCGAGAAATGTGACTTGATGCTCTGCATCTCTGCTACAAGGGACTTGCCTCTCCAGGTTTTCACCCTTCTTGCCTTGCTTTTCAAGAGACCCACATTCTTCAGACACTGCCTTTGAACTTCTGTGTCAGCTGCATTGGTGTGAGACTGCAGCTCAATAGGCTGCCAACCTGCACCCTTCCTATACGCTGGGCCTCAACAAAGAGCTACTGTGTGTTGTCTTCTCTGCAAACTGCCCTTCCAGGTCCAGTTCTGCTGCACTGATGAGGGCAACAGCAGTTTATTTTGGTTTGGATTGGTAATGAAGATCATGGTCTACTATCTGTGATAATAGAAGCACCAGGCTTGTTTGAAAGCTTGTGTGTTTACCAAGAAGGAGGAAAATCCACTTTCTGAGGTTCATCAGACTTATCGATACAAGTAATAGAGCCTGAGAAGAATGGCTCTGCATGCTCCTCCTGGGTGCCTTTTGTTCGGCACATGACTGAAAAATGACCCTTCCTCTAGCATTTCCTACTTATTGCATTTCTATTATTTCTGTGATCAAGATCAGTTTTTAAGTACTGTCTAGAACTTTGATCACATATGCTCCTATGCTTTTCTGTGTCCTTTCATTAGCTGGAAATACTTTCACAATGTCTGTCTCAAATACTTTGTTAAATGTCTGACTTCTTATTTCTTAGGGTCATCTATCTCAGTGGTGTTCTTCAGAGTGTCAGTGTGTATGACAAGAAAGCCATCCATTAATCCTCTTCAGAAATAAAAGTTGCCAGGTTGTCTCAAATTTAATTATTCTCATAGAGTTAAATCTTGGCAAATACTTCGCAGACTGTATTCTCATCTCATAAAGCTTTTTTTGCATATAAAGTTAAGTTTTCTGAGGCTTTCAAGTCTTTTTCTTCTTTTCTTTTCTTTTCTTTTCTTTTCTTTTCTTTTCTTTTCTTTTCTTTTCTTTTCTTTTCTTTTCTTTTCTTTTCTTTTCTTTTCTTTTCTTTTTTCTTTTTTCTTCTTTTCCTTTTCTCCCCGTTCCTTTTTAAAAAAAAACTCCTCTATTAGGATCTGTGATTGGCAAACCAATGTCCTCCCTTCCTTACCCTACAGCAAACTGGGGGATTTCTCCCTTATCTTTAGATACTGCTTGCATTAAAACTTGGTGGCCACCTGTGGTAATTTCTTCTATTCTGACTATTCACTAACTTTTGCAGCATTTTAGCACTTCAGACTACTAAGGCCAGACTTAGGTTTTCATCTTTATCAAGGTTAAAGTTGTTTATCTTGAAATCACACTGGAAAGCAAGCTAGTGGAAACTATAAAACAGGGTATAAATTATATTATTTTCGTTCAGCCTGACTCATAGTCATTTAACTTTATCTATTTGTGATAAAATTTATATGAATTGCATGTTTGAATTAATTGTATTACATCAGTTTATCTGAAAATATATTTTTTAAAAACTATATAACTTTTAGTACAAACAAATCTCACTGGTGATATATAAATAATAGCATTTACATTCATTTAAACTCCCTAGCTACACACTCTATGTACTGGGTTTGTAAAACCTACAAGCCAAAGTACTTGGAGAAGTTACTTGATACTTCTCAGAGATAAGAAGGGGCTGACTTAAGTTTTTATTGATAAGTTGCTTTGTTGGTTGTTCAAAACTGAGAGAAAAAGATATGTACTTAAGTGTATATAAAATTATATACATCAGTTTAGACAGAATTCAGGCTTGGGGGCAACCCTGAATTAAGTTGCTAGTTCTTGAACCGACTCCTTGCATGAGGTTGTATGCCTGCTTCTGTTCCTAGCAGAGTCAAATGGATGTTTCTAATATTTTAAATGATTAGGACAAAGCCCAGAATGTTACTCATGAAGCTCAGTCCTCGTTCTGGTGACTTCAAGAGCAATGGCCAGCAGTAAATCACACAGGTCTTGGTGTTACTGAGCTCACCTGTCAGGCTAAGCTTACAAGAAGAGGACAGCATGTAGCCAATCCACTGAAGTTCATGAGAGTCGCTGAAATGATCATGATAAAAATCAAATGGAAAGTTACTGAAGCAAAAAAAAAAAAAAGAATTCTGAGAGGTAACTGTCTTTTAGAACAGTTTCTCCTGCCTCACTTCCTTCTTTCCATACAGTGGAGGTCAACAGGGGCAAAGACAGCCCTATTGATTTTTTTGATATCTACAGATTTTTATTACATCGTACTTAGGCAATTTTCTAAAAGGGGTGTGGTACTTAAGCCTTTTTTTAAGCCTTCAACATCCCTGGCCTGAGAAAGTTCAGCTTGGGTTTTTATATCAGATATTTAGGTCTGTTTCTTTCTGGAACACAATGCAACATGAAGGATAATGGTATCAATGTTGCCCATACAAGCAAGACATGATTAAGTAAGGTGGGACTTCTTTCACAGAATTATTCTAAAGACTTTTTTCTTCAACACTTAATCACTGCAAATATCTTAATTATTTTTGAGGAAGATGCCCTTGTTAATTTTTAGTATGCTTATCTTTCTGTTGAGGCTTGAGAGATCTCAACACACGGAGGACCTCTAACAAGGGAACATCTGATATATAAAAGCAGCAAAGAAAACTAAGAAAGCAAAAATTTGTATAGAATTAATGTTCTTTTAAAACAGCAGAGACAAACATACTGTCCCATATTTGTTTCTTATTCTTAAAAAAAAATACCATCCAGCAATGCTCAGAGCCTCCGCTGCAAATGATAATGGTAATAATATTAATGTGGGTCCTTATCTGAGACCTGCTGAAGTCAGTTGAAGGCCTTCCATTGGTTGCAGGGGATATTGGATCAGGCCCTTTCAGAAGGTATTTTGGTCAACTCATATCCAGCCGTTATTTCATATAGGAGAAATGGGGTTTATCTCCCTTCTACACTCCAGGCTTCTATCGGCAGAGTGACATCCAAACGAGTGATCCAAACACAAGAAAAGCCCAGGCTGTCATGATGGTGAAGTACGAAGGGTGTGGCAGTGTTTAAGGAGCCTCAATGCAATGACACGTGGGAGAGAAAGACAGAGTGAGGGAAAATAAATCACAGAGCAAGACTGGAAGGTAAAGAAGTGGAGAGGTATAAAATCAGTTCCTCAGTTTTTCTGAACCAAAAATAGCCCAGTCATGTTAAGACGTGAGCAGGTGGGAAAGTACAGCTTCGCAGTTTTAAAATTGTATATTGTTTTCCAGCTGTTACACAAAAGAGTTTGAAAAAAGTGAAAAACGTTCCAGCAAGTTTTGGAGCAGGAAGGAGGCCATGCCAAATTATTGCTGATGTTCGGTCTTTCTTTACAGGTGTGCTTTCTCCTTCACCTTGATGGGAAATCCCCTCATTTAATCTCATAAAAATATAGCAGAATGGTTGTAAGCAACTTCCTACCTGATGTCATTTTCTTCTGCTTTTCAAGCCACAGTGAGGTAACAGGAATTAAGACCCTGCAGGTTTCAGCACATGGATGGAACAGTATCAGCCGGCACAGCATTGCTGGCAGTGGGGTTCTGAAGGGATGCTGGCAGCTGCTGTCCTTTCTCCATTATACAAAAAGAACTAGACACTAATATCTCCAGTTGCACATTTTATTGTCCAAAACCCAATATGATCCAGAGAAAAAGGAAAGGACAAACATGTCCCTAATGTATCACTTCTTTATGATTTTAATTATCAGATAGCTTCAAAATATTGGATTTTTATTTTAAATGAATGTCATTTTGCTGTGGAAATACAAATATTTTCAAAATATTTTTTTAAAATATTTCGAATCTTACTGGAAATGTCATTTTCTATGGGTTAGTTTAGTTTCCTCATGTAAGTTCATTTTTATTTAATTGTATTTTTATTTTTAAAAACCTTTACATTACTGTTAATTTGGTGTCCATATTCAGTTTAACACTAGAAAGAATATGAGTTTGTATTGCCAAACTGATATAATGAAGCAGAAACATTCAAATATTACTGTTTCAATACAGTTCTGATGTTTTCCCAGAAACCTTTGGGAAGTTGTTTTATACAGCAAATATCAGTATTTTGACCCTCTGTGCCAAATACAGAAATGCACTTTCTTCTTACCTGGCATTAAGCTGATGATGAACACTATTTTCTTCTCATTTTTGAGATGCATATGAGATTAGACATTCTTCCTGCCTCTTGTTTTCATTTCTCTTTTCATTACTCATTCCCATCCTAATGCTATAACCATGAACCCTAGACTCTTCCCTGTGCAACTCACCCAACTGCCTGTGACTAGAGTTGAGACATTTTTTTCCCTCCCATAGGAGCTCAGACTCTGGGAACTTGATTAAAAACCCTATAGAGAGGAAAAAAAAACCAAAAAAACCCAGGACTACATCTTACTCTATATATGCTGGTGAGATAGATACTATTTTTTTCATGATTTATCAGGGGCAGAATGGGAGATTAATAATTCCATAAGAGCTTGCATTAACTTTGCAAATGTACCACAAAAATATGTATACATTATGATATTTGGTAGCAATTCATATATGCATTGTTGCTACTTGTGCACATGCAATGAAAACATACAGCATAGTCCTCTGCCACTCTAACTAGAAAATGTGAATTGTTGAAGAGAAAAATATTCAATTAATTTTAATTTATTTTTCATTATTATTGTTTTTCACTGTTTTTACACCCAGTAAATAAGGTATTGCAAATGAAATATTTGACTAAATTGAACTTGACAAGTTAGAACAAGCCTTGAGAAAAAAAAGATCTAATAATTATTTTTTATTAATTTTCATTTATTTAGATTTTTTACTGTGATGAAAGTTATAATTAAAGATTTTTCAACAAAGGCCTGATCCAAAGCTTATGAAGAGTAATAGGTGCTATCACAGTTTTATTAAAACTAATTAGCAAGGCTGCTGCATGAGTAGGAGCAAGATTTTTTGAGAACAGTAACTCACCTGAATTTTGCAAATTCAAGCTTTATGATTTGAAATTAAAATTCCTGTTCATGCAAGTACAACCTGTGTACAAAGTAATAATGAACAGAAAACTGGGTGGAAATCTTGGAATGTTTGTCCAATTAAATGAAAGTATTTTCGTGTGAAATACTGATTTTTGTAAAGATTTTGCAATAAATTAGCAAAATGGTCTATCATTTCAATTTTCACATTCTATATATTGATGTACTAAATATATAGGGCATTATGTCCTTAATACCTAAGCTTTTCCTCTCATAGCTTTAGCCAAAACCAAGGTCTAAATCAAGTGTTGCAACATAATCAAAACAGGTATTGCCTTAATCAAAACAGCGTATTTCAATTTGAAAAAATCCAAACCAAATATTTACATTTTCCTGCTGATTTGTGATGAAAGAAAGTCCTTTCACGCTGCCATGGCCATAGTCGCTAGATGCTAGATGCTGCCTTGTGCAGCTTGTTACGAGACATGTGGCTTCCAAGTGTCTCTTTCAGTTAGAAATGTCTTATGGCCATGCCCCTCAAGGCCCTACCTCTCTGTGAGCAAAATATGTTCCTGATATGTGAATTTAAGCTGTTTCTGACCATTCAGCAGGAAGGAGAAAAGAGGAAGGACGCTGGTGCGGTTATGGTGTTAGCCAGAGCCTCTGGGGATGAAGGTGCATTTCCCTGTTCTGCCACAAATGGCTCTGGTGGCCTCAGGCAAATTACTTAAAAGTGCTGTACAGGTCCCTAAATGCTACTTAGGCAGCAAAATAATACTTTAATAAACACTGAAACCACCGCTGGCCCTATCCTGAAATTCATCAGGCCCTTAAGCTTTTGTTTCTCTCCATCGTGTTAGAAATGCTCCAGCATGGACATGACCTTAACAGCCCAGTTAAGATCATGTCCATGACCTTATGGACATGACCTCATGTCCTGGCTCATGCCTGAGCTTGCCTGGCCCCAAAGCCATGGCACTTCTCCACCGTCCTCCCACTGGGGACATGGCCTGGCTGGCAGTCTCACCCAGACAGGTCCCAGGAGAGGGGACATTCTGTATCTTTACTGTAGATTATGGTCACATCCCCTGATTGTGGTGCCCTGCCTGCTCTGCTTCAGCCTGCGAGGCGGAGCGGCCACTTGTACTCTCAGGTGGAAGGAAGGTGGGAGGACATGTCAGGAGCACACCTCACACATTCACTCCAGTGATAACTGGCTTCCACACCTGCTGCCACAGAGCTACTCACAGCAAAAAACCTCCTGAAATGCACAGTGGGTTTGACGTGGGGTCCTCAACATCAACCACATTACACAATGAATCCATGCCTAGTGAGCTGCTCTGCTTTCTACTATAGACACAAGGTGGGAATTAGGTGTGGAGATGCCCAACTCTGTCCCTTTTGTACCTAACCTTCAATTGCTCTATAGCTCAGGTCCCCACCCAAGAATGAGGATATGAGTGCTCTTCTACCCATCCCTTGCGTAGTTACTGGATTTCACCCTGTGGTTGTTAAGTTGGCTATCATCTTGCTTGAGTAAAGATTTCATGAAAAGGAAAAAAAAAAATAATCTCTCTTACAAAGATAAATGTTAGTCCAAGTTCTATGATTAAACACATGTAATATCCAAGATCTTAGAATTTTCTACCTCAAACCTTAGCAAAAAGGGTCAGAAAACCTGATGAGGTGCCCCAATTTCCTTTATTAAAAGGCTGGCAAATACTATTCTGTTTTTTCCAACAAGATGGCTGGGGAAGGGTGGGAGCTCAACAATCTGTTTTCAGTATCTTACAGACTTTTACATTTCCCTGTTTTTTCTTAAGTGAACTCTTCTCCACACCTACTTTCTCACAGGCGTATTTAACTGATGTACATTTGACCTCCTTCTTCACCTCTATTTGCACTCTGCCACTGTCAGGCAGTTAGTACAACTTTTACAGAACTGTCTTTCTGTCTACATTGTTAAAATCTTTTCATATCCTGACTCTCCTGGTGGTAACTTTAAAAAAAGAGTAAATACAGCCTTTCTTTTCTCAAGGGATGCAGTTCAAGCCATGTTAATTAATCTTTGATAAAATCTGGAGGAAGGCAAGACAAGTGGAGTTTTTAAGCCCTGTTAGCCAGTGAGGGTAAAGAGAGCTAAGGATTTTAACAGAGCTGTAAATATAAAACAAAACAAAACAAAAAAAAAAAAGGGAAAAATCCCAGTAAGTTATTTCAGATTTAAAACAATTTATGCAATAATTCTTTGAGGTATAAGTCTGGCATCAGAATACCTGAATGGCTGATATATAAGTGCCACTGACTTTGCAGGTTAGCTTTTAGCTTAAGAAAGTAGGAAAAAACCTCCAAAAAATTATAGGTACACTTTCTGAACACCCATCAAAATTATTGTAGTAGGTTCCTTTGGCACTCCTTGACTGGCTGAGAAAGATTAAAATCTTTTTTCCTTGGTTTCAGGGTTCTAGTATAGATCATGAATGAATTGGATTAAAACCAACTTTTGCTTATTTTTTTTCCCTTCTCCTTTTTAGAGAAGACAAAGACTATACCAATTATCCAGACAGGTGTGTAGAAAAGCAATATATAGTTTCAATATGAAAATGACCACCTCTCTGCATCAGACCCTTTAACATATGCATTATACCACACAATCTGGTGTGTGTTGTGATTGCCACTTCCAGAGATGGAAAGTCATAAAAGCTGCCTGTGTCCTTTAGTCAATTTTGGATCGGGCCTTTGGTTGCCTTTTCTGAATTGAGCACTGGCTCACTTAAAACCCTTGAACAAACCACTTGGGGAAATCTTTTCTAAAAAGTCCCCCACATTTTGGGTTCTTCTTTTTTTTAGATAGCCTAATTTAGACACCTGCTGATAAGTGTTTAAAGCCAGACAAGCGTAAACAGAGGCATGCAAAGTCAGTGAATACTTTTGAGCCCTTTCAGCCTTGTCCCTATATGGCTGATTAATTTCTGGTGTGATTTGGGAGGCCCAGATGAGTTACATCAGGGCTTAATTGTGAAATTTAAGTTTGTGTGTATAAACCTTGTTGATTTTTACCACCCTCCCCAGAAAAGCTGATCAAGATCTTCAAACTGTAAGGACTAAAGGTAAGTCCTCACTCTACTCATCTGCCCATGAGCTACAGCCTTCTTTGACAATGTTTTGCGTCTCTCAGACAAAGATGCAAAAAGATTTGCACTGCTAGCTTCCACACCTTTAGACACTTAAGTTTAAGACTGATCTGAACCACTCTAGAGTGTTTTTAGTCACAAAAAGTTCTGAATTTCAACCTAGCTTGAAGATACTGAGGAGGATAGGATGAGGGAAAAGCACATTTGGTGGTCACCTTTTTACTTCTAAGCTTCTCAAGAAACAAAACATTGAAAACAGAGAAATCCACAACAACAACAACAAAAAAAAAAATCTGACTCATGA
The DNA here is from genome assembly GCA_013399135.1 of Heliornis fulica. Lineage (NCBI taxonomy): Eukaryota > Metazoa > Chordata > Aves > Gruiformes > Heliornithidae > Heliornis > Heliornis fulica. The sequence goes on along the minus strand of VXBZ01000168.1, from coordinate 101,528 downwards.
AAGGGATGCTTTTACCTTCCCTGTTGGTAAAAATGAATCACTTTGTGTGTGAGAGCCAAGTGAAAATAAAACTCAACTGTAAATATTGCTTTCTTTTTCCTCCCTTTTATCCTGTTCTTGCACCTACCAGCTGTGGTTGCTATGAAGAATAAATGACATATTCTGAAGTGATATCCACAGCAGCAGTGTCTTCACAGCACTCAGACAGCTAACCTGAAAGTTAATTTAGGTTCCCTTATTTTGTTCAGTCGTCCAGGCTTTAGGCCAAATAGCATGAGACTAATTTTTAAGATTCAGCTGATCTACCCTTGTACTTAAAGCCAGAATCTTGCTGTCTGGGAAACTCTTGTACTCAGCTAAAGTGTAAGGGTGGTGTTTTGCCTAAGCAGGCTTTCGCATCTTTGATACAGGAACTTTGTGCTTGCTGTTTTCATTCACAATGCTTGATTATGAAGTTAACACAAAGTATAGGTATGATTCAGTCACTAAAGGAAAGTCAGCCTCTAAGTATGACTTTGGTATTGTTGGCCTATGATTCAAAGGCTTACGTATGTGTTACATGCCAATGTGCAGTAACAACAAAAGCAAACCTGACTATTAATATTTTTCTAATAAAGTTGCCATATAAACCGTGTGTATGTTTTTTCTTATTTATTTTAAGAGACTTCTATAAAACTCAAATATATTTAAATAAACCAGCACCAATTAATTCACATAATACACTGACATATTAACACTTAGAGTCAGACTCGTGACATCTTAGAAATCAGGCAAACTTACTTTTCCCAAGCTGAGCTAGAGCTAGTTTTCCCTCACTGAGCATCTGGACTACTGTTTTTTAATTACCCGATGTAAATTAATGATGAAAGTGTGGAGCCAATCCCGCCAAAGTACAAACAAGTGTAATTGTCAGATCATTTTCCAACCTGTTTTTTTAATGCTTCAGTCACTCTGTACTGAAGTGAGTAGTTTTCCAGAATCTGTCCAAAAGACTTTATCCCCCCTCTGCATACTATTATCACTTGTATTCACTGAAGCAGTCTTTAAGTCAGATCCATAGGTCCATTGATCAACTTCACGAGAGAGTAAGTCTCTTCAAAACTCCCCAGCACAAGAAACAGCCTTCAACCTCTTATTTAACAGGAGAACCAGGATGCCTCCTGGAATTTGTAAGAAGGTTGAGAAGCAGAATACATCTTGTATGCATTATGGATGGGACTAGGATACTTTTAGGGGACCCATATTATCAGCATAGATAAAGAGGGCACCATCAGAAATCCCCCCAGCACAGGATACACCAATATTTCCTTTTTATTTTTGTCCCTAACCATGTGATATTGTTGTCTCTCACGCAGTTCATGAGGGACTCCAGTTAGTCTGCTGCACTGCCCAGCTCATTCCTCCTTTTGTGTCTGTGGTATTCTGCTCCTGTGCAGCATTGTGCAGGGTTCTTTGATTTTCAGTGCACTATATTTTTGAGCATTCTTCCCATGTGCAAATATTAGTGTGAACTGATGATCTTTTTCACCAAAATATTTGTGACTGCAAGCAAGTTTTCAAAGTATGATTTTTACTGTACTGGGCAAGTAATCATGGAGCCATTAAATACAATTGGATTCAAAAGACCCATGGCGAATTGCATCCACTTGAGATACTCTCTTTAGTGGGTAATCACTGATAAGTAGATTTGAAACCAATTTTTTCAGCCAATCTTGTCTACCTGATAGTGACTATATCAATAACCTGATTCCCCCTGAGAACACCATGTGGAAAACGACAAAGCTTTGCTGCAGCTGAAATACAGTCTATCCTCTGCTTCTTCCTTCTGTGCTACATCTATTACCTATCAAAGAAATAAATTAGTTTGAAGTGAGCTGTTCTCAACACACCCTTGTTGCCTGTTTTTATCACTTTATTATCTGTAAGGCACTTGACATGGATTGTTCGGCAATTTGTTCCAGGATTTTTATAGACTGATTAGTTTATGATGCTCGGCATTTTCACATCGTCTTTTATCCTTCTTTAAGAGCTTCTGCCCTTTCTTGTTGTCTGAAGCCTCCTTTGATCCCACAGACAATCACTAGTTTTTAGGAAAGTATCTTGGTTAGTTCCTAAATCAGGTAGTTTGGATATTTGATACTTGCTAGTTTTGCATAGAGTAGTCGTCATTTAGCTCTGCTGGCTAGAACACAACTCATTTCTCTAAATAATGTCTTTTAGCTGCTTTCTCTGTGCTCTGCCTGGTACTTTTCTGTACTTGTCAAAATATATTTTCTTCCAAGATGCTGATTGCAGTTTATCTTTCATGTCTGTGTGTGTGCGTGAAGCTGTGCTTGCCTTCATCCTATACTATAAGATGCATCTATACATTGTTTTCCTCTTCTCTCTAATACATTCATAACTACTTCTTTTCTTGCCTTTTGTGCTTCATGATAATTTAAATCTATTTCTCATCTGAGTTTTTTGACTTCTCCCCACTTGATCATTCTTGGAAATTATGTGCTTAAAACAATATGCCTTTCCAGAGTACTTGCTTTAGTGGTAGAAATCCTAACGTGAAGGCCAGGAAAGAGAAGTTTAAGTACTTGTTGCAAAATTTCAAAAGCAATGAGTATTAAAATGAGTGGGAAACAGCCTTCAAACATCATTCAAGAAGAAAGTGACCCCTTATCTCTCTCACAGCTGAAAACCAGTAGCTGTATATCATATGGCATTATGAACTAATTCAAAGATACTAGATAAAATACCTATGTTTTTAGCCTTAGTCTTTTAATATAAGGAAATTATAGAAGAAATAGCGACTATTGGGAAAACAATGTTAATGTTACAATATTTAAAAATATATATTTTTCTGTAGAAGATTATATTGTAGGTTTGACACAGGAATACCATAGCTGTATCATGAGATGAGTTGCGCTGATCCTGTAACTGACCTAAAATGTTACAGCTTCTGTGAACAGTTATTGTCCCTTGTATGATCATGTACCTTTCTCTTCTACTGTTTAGAAACCCAGGCTTTTCTGAAGAGGCTGTGTTTTCTTTTAAAAGCTGCCATGATATGCCTTTAAGCATGTTTCATTTGCTGTTTTGACTGGCTTGACTTCTCACTTCCACAATGCAGCTGAATTATAAGTCTTGCATTAATTTTAATTCCTCCTTTTGATAACATTAGTAATAAAGAAGTCAGTCTTACCAGGGGTGAGGATCAAGGAGGATTAAGAAACTGAAGCATGCAAGTATTGGGTCTGCCAGCTGGAAAATGAAAAGAGAGAGGAGTAGGGGGTGGCTCATGAAATAGAGGAGGACAAGGATGAAACTGGGGAGCAGAGTATTTCCTTGAAACATCAGGCTTTGTGGAAATTCACAAGCTGTAAGGCTTGCCTTCAAACATTCCAGCCTTCTCTTAGAGGCACTATGAGTGTAGGCACCACAACTCTGGTATTGATACAACAGAGAAAAGTGTCTAATGTCATTACTGTACTGCATGAAATTGGGAGTAGGTCACACACAGATGCTGTGGTGAGATCATGGAGTATCAATCTGTGCTTGAATTTCTAAGTCCTCCACGGTGCCTAGAGTAAAAAGGAGAGGAGCTTCAGATGTGGGCTGCCTCATGACTAAGCTCCAATCCCTTTCCCACCCATTGCATGGGGTGGTGGTGGGACAGCTGAAGGAAAAGATGCTTCACCTTCTACCTGCCAACGCATTCTCCCCCAGGTTCCCTCTGCCTGTCCTCTGGAGATACGTACTGAGCTTCTTGCCCTTGGCCACATGCAGGTTATTTTAAGTGTCCTGAAGGAGCAGGAGTGTTGGCTGCAATAATGAATCAGGTTGAAGACTAGCTATATGCTTCTGGATGCCATCGTGGCCACATTAACTGGAAATAGAGCCCGAGTTAATCAGCACGTTACTATTCATATGGATGCTGTCAAATCACTGAAGAGCGGTTAGTGTCTAGTCCCTGGTGAATGACAACGAGGGCTTAGACACCTCACTGTCAGCTGTGCCTTCCTTCTGAATCACTTACAGGTTGACAGAAAATTAAATTAGGGAAGAGGTAGACTAAAGAGTGATTTGGGGGATAGTAGGGATAAAACGGGGAGGACAGGAACAGCAGAACTCACCCACATCTCAGGCTCAGAGGAGCAGTACATTGCCAGGGATTGGCAATCAGCAATGGGAAGTATAGGAGGCCTGCAAGCACTTATGCATGAATCTTTGGACAGAAGTAATTTTTTAAACAAAAGAGCATTTCATGTAATTGCGGGTTTCATGTGTTAAAATCAGTTGTTGCTTCATTGAGCATTTGCAGTGTGGCTGGTCAATTTGTAGACATATCTATATAGATATCCTCTGCAGTTCAAGCAGCTTTTCTCTGACTTCTAGTAGGATGTTTAAAATAGCACGATGGCTGTTACTATAACACAGCTTTATCATGTGCACTATTTAAGTCTGCCAAAATAAATGGGGATGTAGAGGAAAGAGAGGGACAGTGGTTGACTGAATGATGTTCAAACTGTCAAATTCCTTATGAACAAATTAGCTGATCCTAATCTAGTCGACATTGGGAAACCATCCAGAATTTATTTTTTTTTTTTGGAACCAAAAGAAGAGCTTCCTCGGCTCTGATTACATCCTTCCTCACCACAGTGTGCTTGCTATGGCTAGCAGAGAGAAGTCTTAGTCCTTGTCTTACACATCCTGCCTGTGCATCAATACAAAGGAGTTGGGAAAAGGATGAGGAAAACCTCTTCACTGAAGGCAGCTTAGAGAGGAAAGCCTACAATAGGCTGATGTAGACATGAGAAAGATTTCTAGAAAGCTAAGCTAGTTAGAACCATAGAATGGCTTGGGTGGAAGACACCTTTAAGATCATTTGGTCCAACCACAGCCTAACCCTGCCTAGTCCATCTCTAGATCATGTCCCTCAGCACATCACCTATTTACCTTTTAAATACCTCCAGGGGTGGTGACTCCACCACTTCCCAAGGCAACCTGTTCCAATGCTTAACAACCATTTCAGTAAAGAAATTTTTCCTGATTTCTTACCTAAATCTCCCCTGGTACAGTTTGTAACCATTTCCTCTCCTATTGCTTACTACCCAAGAGAAGAGACCATTCCACCATACAACACCAGGCAGGATTTTGCCATTGGGCCTTTCCTTTCCCATCTACTAGGAATAATTATGAGCTCGTATTTTGTTCTTGAACTTGTTGGAGTTAAATGCCCGACAACAAATGCATACAAGATAACTTCTGATGTGAAAGGCTTCTCTTGTTGAGTTATGCGAGCGAGCTGTGCCAGTTTTCAATTATCAAGGGAAATCTCTTGGTGTGCTTATGATGCGCTTAAATGTGGAAGTGCTCTTCAGAAGTCTGATCTTTGAGTTTTGTTCCAGTTCCAGCAGGCTGGTCCACCAGCTCAGCTTTTTGGTTAAAGAATGGACAATTTGTTACTTAAAATGCCTTTGGGTTATAGATTAAAAATGAGGTTTGGCTAAGTATCAGTGGATGCTGGGGAACTGAAGGCCACAACCAGAGGGAAGAGAAGGAATCTCACGTCTTCTGTTCAGAAACAAAGGCAGAGAAAAAGAAAACCCTTGAAAGGGGGAAATTAAGAGTTACAGCAACCACATATTAGAGCTAATTGCCTGGACACTTTATGAAATTTGATTTCACTGAGGGGGGAGAACTTAATTTGCTCTTGGCAACAGGGTAGAATGCTTAATTCAACTTAACAAAAATACGTTTTTTTGAAAGAGGAAACAAGACTGACAGAATTTTGGCATGTCAACAAAAGGCAAGAATACAAAAAGAAAAGGATTAGTGAAAATGAAGATCAAGAAAGGATCAAAAATATGTTGGCTAGAGTCCAAGAAACATTTGTTACATTTTATAAGCAATGCTATTCTTCCCAAGTGTGTAGAACAGAGGAACTAGCTGATCTTTACCTAAAGCAATATTGGCCACCCTGCGTGCTAATGAACAGATGTCCCTATAGGAATCAGAAAAGCGTTGATCTCCATACTGTAACTGAAATATCATAAACTGCCAGCTCCACATGCATTAAAAACAAATGAAAAAATCAAAAAGGACTTGAACAATTATGTTCATTTATAAGTAAACAATAATGCCTATAAACTAAATTTGTCACAATAAACTGGTTTTACGTTTAGTAAAAGCTTTTCTTGTCTTCTATTTCTATTTCTCACAACATAAGGACTTGAGACGCTCCATAAAATGACAAGACAGCAGGCTTAAGAGAAGGAGAATATTTTTTCTGTATGATGTTCAAGTGTATTGTGGCAAAAACAGTGACACAGGGTATCAAGAAGGCCAAAATATTTATTAATTAAAAGAGAACAGTTGAGTCAGCATAACATGGGTCCATCAGGTGGTTTCAGACCTAGAGACCCCTAAACTGCTGATTATCAACTGCTGATACATACCAGCATCAGTCAGTACCTGGCACTGTTCCTTTGCATTTTTGCTAATGACCAATGCAATACTGGGGCTAGACAGGTCTTAGGTCTGACCCAGTTTGAATATTTTCATAGTGTACTCTTTGCTTTCCTATGACTCAATTGTCTTTCTGCCATACTTTTTCTAACAATCAAATTATGAAAAATTTACTTGTAGCTGTGATTTCCAGGTGAGGCTTGTACAAACTTTCTTTTACAAAGTCAAAGAGATAAGCTCAAGCCAGGCTCAGAGAGGTTTAGTTAATAGTTTGCCTTTTCAGTGTTGTACTGAAATGGACTAGGAGTGTTCACACAGCTAGCAATGATATAAGCAACAAATAAACCAAGTCCAGCTTTATTTTCCATGTGGTTGCAAACACTGCTGTATGCCTTGGAGTAGAATAAAAATTCAGAGCCGAATTACTGGAAGAATTATCTGACTATTGGTGTTTCACATCCAAAATTTTCATATTATGTATGAGTAATAAGATGCAGAATGAACAGACTGAAGAAATTCTTCCTGTAGTCTAAACTAGGAAGTGTGTAATTTATTTTATTCAAATAATTGATCTGCAAAGGAGATTAAACTTGAATAACATTCCCAAAGTATTCAAAATTATTCCAAAATGGTATAATATCAATTTTCAAAAGCATTGTCTGTGAAATTTGTCTGGATACCTTGGAACTTCTTAGACTTCTTTTTACCATGATTAAGTGATGAAAGAAAAGACTTTGGACAGAAGACTGTGGGAACTGTCAAGAGGACCTGTAATTATGGAGCCAAATCTTTCACAGCTAAACTCTGTCCTCATGGGCACTGCTGAATGTGTCAAATTACTTTGATTTGACTAGGCTCAAACAACCCACAACTGCCTCTTTCTGACATGGAAAAACTTTTTTATTTTCAGTCTGTATTATGTCATTTGGAAAGGGATTCATGCTTGACTGGGAGGAACGTACACATACCTGAAAGAACGTCGACTGAACTATTTTTATCTGAGCAATGATACTGGTGGCAGCAAGTGAGTAAAGATTCCTGCAAAGGTAAGACAAAAGTCACTACTTGGTGGCCATGTTAGTGACCAAGACATGCAATCTGGTGGCATTCCAGTGACCTACTAGCATGAACTCTGTTCCCTTGGTCCAGTTCATAAGAAATCACCACCACCATCAGAATTACAAGTAATTTACAGCTTGAGATGAAGCAGTCAATATCTTGATGGTCCTCACTAGAAATGGCCTTCCAAGATATCAGGAACAAGAAATATAAGCAATCTTAACCTGCTGTGCTCCACTAATATACCCGTTCAGAGGCTTAAAAAGAGCAAAACTACATTGCAGGCTTTTGATTTGAAAAGCTGCCCTAGCCATAAGATTGAAGAAAAAAAAAATTTGAAACAATGATTGTTATCTGAGTTTAAAAAAAGTCAGTGAATCATCCAAAGTCACTTGCAGTGACTCATTCTGTGGTCAGAGTTTTCATATGTCGAATAGATATTTTTCTCAAAGAATAGCTTCTTGTGTTTCTTTTTTTTATTATTTGCAGTTACTCAGGATATTACTTTATATTTAGTCTTCTACAGCAATCCACAGTGTGGACACAAACATAGGCAGTTCAATCTGTTAGACTTTGCTAATCACACAACACTGCCCTGAGCTTCTTTCAGCTCAGCTCATACAAGCTTTGAATAGTCAAAACAAGGAAGCCAAATTCACTTTTAGATTACTGAGTTTTGAGAGAGCAATCTCTGTGTAGGTACACAAGACACAGGGTGATTTCTGTGAGATGAGTTGTGTCAACTTTGTCCCTTCCCAGGCCCTGCGAGCTGCTTCTCTGCTTCGTGCAACCTGGACCTAATCCAGCGCTCGCTGAAGCACACTCACTTTTGACTTCACTTGTGCTTTGGATCCAGATTCTCATGTAGAGCACAGCAGCAATATTGTTTGCTGACATGACCTTCTGTAACGCTGCCAGGAGGATTTTAGCTGGCTGCTGCAGCAGCGCTAAAACTCTTGTGAGTAGCAGGGCGCAGTTGTATTCCAGATTTCCTCCTTAGCTCCTGCCTTATGAACCACCGGTGCAACGGCAGTTCTTAGAGGTTCAACAGCAGCTTGGTGGGTAGGATTTCATTTTCCAGTAATGCAAGATTTAGCATAGTACCATACTTCTTCCTTCAGGATATAAGCTTAAACCCACTCCACCCCATTTTCAATAGCACCTGTTAATTATTCAGTAGAATTTTTTTTTTTATTATTTTGACTGTACTCAGTCTCTGGGGAAGAGTCTTGCTACTGATTTTAAAGATTATTTTCCATTTGGCTTGGGTTTTTTATTCTTTTCTGTAATCTTTTTCATGATTATTTTTTGGAATTTTTTATTGTTTGAATTATTAGTGCAGAATTATACCTAATAAATGTGATCTATCAATGTTCTTCCTTATACTTGCAGTCACATCAGAGAGATGTGAACATATATAATAAAAAAAGCCAGAGTTTCTCCAAACATTTCTTTAGAAAATAAAATATTTTTTAAAAAGCATTTTTAAAAGGTCCTGTAGATATTTTTAAATAAATTCTTAACTAGTTAATTTTAAAGTAATTACTTCATTTTAGAGCAATTTGTTGCTGTTTTCTTGATCTGGGGAGAAATATTTTTTACCAGTATAATACAGCCTTTTACATAGAGGGCCTTATCCCTTATGCAGGTTCAGTTTAAAATCAGTAAGATGGAAGTTGTCATGTAGTTTTGCCAGAATTTTCCCTACACTTCTCCCTCCTGGCATTCTTGAAGTGAAATCCAAGGCTTTGCTGTAGGTTGAATAAGCATGTCTTGGGGAACATCTCCTGGGGCACCACAGTGTCTTTCTCTGCCGGGCAGACGGGCCAGGAGCACAGGCTAATCTGCAGCAGCAGCCAAGCTGAGTCTCCACTGCTCTCATTGCCTTCACCAATACTGATCTCATCTCCAGGCAGTTTTGCCCTTTTGCCCATCTCACCAAGGTTTGCCCAGAGTGGCACATGGCCGAACTTGAGGAAGCAGTCATTTTGATTCTACTCTTCTGGCACATTAGAATAAAGATGTGGAGGCACATATGAACCAGTGTGTTTTATGGATGTGTTATCTCTTTTCTGGTTTTTGACAGACTTTTCATGCCTGCTGACTCATAAAAAAAAAAAAGGAGCTGGTAGAGAAGCCACAATGGACCGCGTGCCCCACTGGTGATAGCAATGAAAAAACAATGTCTGGGACTGAAAATATGTTTCTGCCTTTGTTTCAGAAGATACCTTTCATTATCAGTCTTTGCTTTGAAACATATAGTCTTACAATTAATTATGTTCAATTTTTGTCATGTACAAATTTTGAAAGTCTTACTTTGGTAAAAATATATATACACGAGATATTAAAATACTAATGTGACAATTATGCTTTTCCAATTGAACTTGAGATTTTTGTTTGTAGTCTGGAGAAAATTGATAATGCTAATCAAAATTAATTATAATCAAATTTTCTGGGTACCTATAGTACAAGTGTTGTAATTGTACATTGAATTTGTATATGCAAGTAAACATTTGAATGCTTGGAACCGATGCATAAACATATCAATGTATTCCTTATCTATTTTGTACACATTTAATTGCATTTAAAGATGCATTTGGGGTATTTATTCATGTGTATGCTTACTGAATAGCCTACTGTATGCTGAATATTTCTAATTATAGAGAGGTTTTGTATATGTAATTAATAGGTGGTTCCACAAGCAAAGAAATTGCTGACTTCCTACAGATTTAAACCCTTTGTCTCTTAACCATTTCTACCACAATAGCTTGTGCTCAACAATAATTCCTTCAGCTCCTCCAGTGAAAAGGAGTTTTCGATATCGTGGCTGACCTGGAGATATTGATGTGCTTGGTGGACGTCCACCATATGCAGGTTCACTGGCTAATGAGGTACATTGGGTTTTTTTGACTGCTGAGTTTGCCTTTCTTTTGCTCTACTGCAGTATTAATGTGAGATGGCATGAATTCCAAGAAACACTTAGCATCATAATTATCATTGAGATACTTGCCACACTGTGAAATTTCTAGTCTGGCCAGTGAAATGAGAAGGGATGGGGCAAAGACCTACAAAGGAAGAGATAGACCTCTGGACAGACAGCACAATCAAATCCTCGTTTCTTTAGGAAATCTGGCTACAAAATAAAGTGAAATTGTATGTCGTTAGACTTATGGTGTTTACCCTGAAGTTTCAACAACTCAAGCTGTGGGGAAAACTCAGTCCTAATGTTTACCCTGGAACATATGTCCTGAAGATGAAGTTTCCACTATAAAAGCGACAACTGAAACAGCAAAGTGTCACATTGCTTTACTGTTGCAAGTGAAACCTTCCAAATAAAGAGCAGCAAATAAAGTTTTCTACTTAGTCCTAGAGAAAGTCTGACATAATAGAGCAGGGAAATCTTATAGCCACATTCTTGCATAGTGTTTCCTCTGGTCTAGCCTGAATGACCTATAATTCTCTTGGCTTGGGTTCTTTTTACCTTGAAAATAATCTTCAAGACTTCTGGTGGTTTTGTATCTTCTTGGCCTAACTTTAGCCTTTCTTGGTTTTTCTTTTTTTTTTTCTCTTTTGTCTTTTTTCTAGCATTCAAGGTCTCTCAGCACCTGTTGACTGTCTCATTTCCCACACTTTGTGTCATCATGTGATAATACCAGCTGAAGGGCTTCTTCTAAAACAACAACCACAAAGAGAGACTGTGGTTTCACGAGAGGCACATATTGCAGAGGGTTGACATCCAATGCTACCGTGATGCCACCTGCACCTATGTTTGAACTGGTCTCAAAAGTAACATGAATCATGTCTGACTTCATATGAGTATCAGAGGTCCAGTGTAGGACCTTGAAAAGAAAATTAGCTAGCTTTAAAGAAATTAGTTACTAGCTAGAAAAAAGGAACTCATTTTAGGCACTGAAGTAAATTACCCCCATTAAGGTAATTTGAGGCTAAACCATATCCTCGCATGACATGACCCCTACTCCTTAGCTCTTTCCCAAAAACTAAAGTCCAAACTCTTCACCACATTCCCATCCCACCTAGGGATCCAGTGGCAGCTGTATCCACAGAAGCTCTTTTTGCTTGTAGCTGCCCTTCATCTAAGTGCACCTTCATCATGAACACCACCTTTCCTAAGACCTCATTCCCTGCTTTCAGACATACAGTGTTAAGAAAGAAGTGACATCTGCCTACTTTAGGAAAAAAACTCAGCACTGTCATGACAGAATTCTTATTGGGCAGTAATATTAAAAAATTCTATCCTTCCTCCCCAAAGAGCCAGATAAAACTAGGATGGTGTCAGTAGGTATCTCTCAATGTTCCTCTATCTCAGCTGGAACCATTGAGTCTTCTCAGACTATTGCTTTTTTCTAGGGGATATGATGGTTTTTGAAAGAAAAGCACTCCCAAAAAGACACCCAAACCACGAGAAATACTGTCCAAATCCAAAAGATGCTCAGATGAAAACCACAAATTTCAAACACTTTTCTATTACCCTTCCTTCCCCAAGTCAATGCCATAAATAATAACACTATATTCAAATTCATACTGGAACTACAAGTAAATCTTCACACACATATACACACACACCCCCCTCCCATAAATAAGGTTGATTTTGAAACAGTGTCAGGAGACAGCTGTATAGAGTTGTGACCAGTTTGCCTCCTTGAGAATCATTCATCTTCCCATAAATGCTCAGGATTTTAAATTCTCAAAACACTAATTTGTCATGTTATTTATTAAATTTCCCATTACCTCACTATTGTATGCACCAAAGCTGTGAATGTTCCCTCACATGTTGGTTTCATTTGCAGTAAAACCAACCTGCCATCAGTCAGGATGGACAACATCTGTCCATTTGGTCAGCACATAGAGTCAGCTCAGCTAGATATCTGCCTGCTGGGATAGCTTCCACAGCTAGGTTAGCTGTTAGGATAGCTACCACATCACATATTTACTTGGGGAAGCAGACAGGAAACAAAATATGCAAGAACTAGGATGCAGGTTGAGGCTGTAAGAGCACATATTTCAGAGACCCCGAGGTCCCCAGACTGCAGTATGGACTACTAGATAAGTTAATTAAATACACAGGAATCAAGACAGAAGGGAGAGTGAAGGGGAGTGCTGCAGAAATGACAGAAAATTAAATTGCAGATGGAGAAAGCTAAGAGGATGAGTGCAAGCTTAGATAAAGGTCACTGAGTTTGTTTTATACTTGCAAATACAACAGGGTCAGAGCTCATACTCATGCACCCTTCTGCAGTTGCTGATACTTTCACAGTTTAGCACACTTCCAAGCAGAAGTGGGCAGAACAGTGTTGTCAGGGTGTTTTGGATGCAGGCCTTAAGCTTTTTTTTTTTCTGTCTTTGGAGCATTTACTCTTGAGATCAGGATAAAACAATAACTAAAACAATGGCTAAAAGCAGTGCACCAATTCAAGTAAGAACCAACTCAGATAGTTTATGTAGGAGGACAGTTTATACGATAACATTAGTCTCTTCTTGATTTATAAGCTGTAAAATGATCTGTATTCCTGGACAAGACAGAAAAGAAAGTTTTGTCAGAGAACAATAAACTCACAGAGCAACACTGTACAAGTAAGTTTAATTCACGTGAAGATGATAGCTGTGTCAAAGTTAAAGGTAGTTCCATTATTACTGAGTGTGGAAGCGAAGTAGAACATCAGCAGAAACATATGTGTGGGTCATAAATGAACATCAAGTATTGTCTTCACTGACATTACCAGGAAAAGTCTCACAGTATTCACTGGCTGTTGAATGAGGCATAATTAAATGCAATATTTCATTTTGATTTTTCGGAATCAGGTGGGTTGTGAGATCAGAGGTGCAAATACTGAAATAATCCCATTTTTGTTTCTTAGTGGGAGGCCTACAGAGAAGAGCAAAAACAAGTTTTCTCAGCCCAGACAAGTTTCGCAAGACAGTCTGAGGTGAGGGCTCTAACATATTCTCTGATCATCTGTATTTGATGAGCACAGAGCCCTTATTGTTGATGGTGTATAAATCCCCCAAGAATCGTCACTCTAAAATTGCATTAACGAACCACTCGATGCTCAGTAGAACAAATGTGCCTTGATGAATGGGGACACTGAGAAATACTATTATGTGAATTCTCATGTCCATGAATCAAACAATAAGAAAAAGTTCCTTGCATATACTTTTTTTTTTTTTATGGATAGTGGTTTAGCTGTAATCCTTTGTCAGAAGGGATTGTCATAAATCATGACTGTACCATTAGGATGATGGTCTTACACAGCTGCTTCCAGAATGAGCACTGCAGTCTGGATTCCCTTGCCACTCATGCCTTCCCAGCCCCTGCAGAGGACCTCTACATCTTACTGACAGAAAGCCTAATAGTCATTATAAGGTGATGTTTGCATACTCTGACGACTGACATCTACATTTTGAAGCACACACTTACTTTTCTCCACTCATCTGCTAAGTCGTGGTTCTACAAGTGTCTGTGTGCATTGTTTTTTTTATTAGGTATTTATCCCTCAAGTTAAAGGAGAGAAACAGCACATAGTAAACAACTATGTATGTGCTGCATAGGACTGGTAGAAATTATTGATTTTTAAGTAATGATTTAATCAGATGGCTTTTAAAAGGAGACTATTTAAAGATTTGGAATCTCTGTTATTACAAATGTCCCTTTTCCTTAAAGATTCAGTCATGGGGAAAATGAGTATAGAAGAATCCATTATTCCCTCCTTCCCTGGGGCTGCAATTATAATGTTAGGCCAGATAGTACTATTACCTGCCTGCTTCCTGTTATTTTTGGAATGATCTTAAACAGGGTGAAAGTGCTTATTCAGGGTGTGGGAATAGGGAGGATTTATTTCACCTCTCCAAATAGAATCTCTCTATTAAGCCAATATTTTACATGATGAGCTAAGGACCGAACTCCACTGAATTTTTGTGAATCTCATGATAATGTCAAATAAATTTGGAAGAGACCCTGAAATAACAAGAATACATATCCTTTGGGGATCTGGAGGCGATGTTGCATTATCGTTCCAGCAAATGCTGTACACCATGTGGCAGTGCTTGCAAACAGCACTTTTTTTTCACTTTCTTACCCTCACAAAGTATTTACTGTTCACACAGCTAAGTGTGTTAGGTCTGTATTAGGCTCAGACTATAAATAATCACTTCATTTATACCTTGAACAGATTGTTTGTTTGAGCATTCTCATGGAATAAAACGTGTTACATCAAAGCAACACATTTACTCATTCATGGGCTAAAACGAGGCAATTTTCTCCACAGTGTTGCTGATGCAAAGAGATACTTAAACTATTCTAAAGTCTGTCTATGTCACACGTTTTATGCTACTGATACGAAGCACTGTTAGTAGGTAACAGTGGCTTTCAATCAGAAAGACAGGATGGCATAAAGAATAGCAATCTGGGTAAGACTGAACACAGATTTTCAGATTTTTCCCTTACTGAAGGAACTACATGCCATCATTTTGACTTCCCTCAATTATTATTTTCCTTTCTTCATGTATACATTTTTCTTGTGACTAGAGCTTTGCCCTCAATTCTCATTTGTTTGTTTGGTTGGTTTTTTTCCCTGGTTATTTTCCATAGAAAAACTTCCCCAAAAGATTTCATGAGTTCTTTTTGTGCCTTGGAAGCCTGGAGCTTCCGGAAGCTGTAAGTTCTTTAACTTACACTGTTAAGTGATACAGTTTTGTATCATTTCACACATAGCTTGGGATTCTCCTCAGAATGAGTGCATGATGGAAAAGACAGAACAATCAGTTCCTCTGGGTCTCTAATCTGAATGGATTTTTCTTTAAAAAGATATTGTAGTTTCATCTGCTTTACAAAGTGGAAGTTTAAATCCTGCAAATCTAATGTGCAGCCACAGTAAAGGTATCTGCAGATTCAGGAAATGATTCTCATTTGAACAATGTTAATTTACTTCAGGAGCCTACAAAAGTCATACTACTTGCACAAATGCAAAACTTCTGTAAAATTAAAACCAGACTTTCAATACAGTCTTTTGGTAGGTCACAAATACATACATGTTTACATCCTTCTTTGAGATACCTCTGCTTTACTAAATTTTCTGTTGCATGTCAGTCATGGAGAAGAACCACACTGTACTCAGTTGCATAAAAAATAAGTATGACCCTTTTTCCAAAGGGCTTATAACCTGAGCCAAGCATTTTTCTTTTTTTTTTTCTGGTTGAAGAATAGCTACTTTTCAACAATCACTTTTTCTTTTCTAAAGAAAATAAAACCAATGGATCACAAACCATCTCCTTTTCCTCTTCTTTTTGAGAGGTGATCATTTTTCTTGATATGCACTCAAAGATAATGCGTCAAGTCTGCTTTAAAATACTGGAAAGCGTCATGTCTTTATTGCAAGGTGAAGGAAGTCTTTTGCTAAGCCCCTATATTTTGTAAACTGGCAGGTTCCCTCACCAGCCAGGGAAAAAAATCCGGTACCACACCCAAGCTGCTTTAAGGTCCTTCCCCCAGGCACAGTTTATTATCTGAAATGCAAACCTCACCAAGCATCAACACAAGGTTATTTCCCCTGACTAAAGCTACCCCTAAGGGCCCCTACCACAAGTACTTGATGGATCCAGTGGAGATTTCTTGGCCCCGGATCCAGTGGAGATTTCTTGGCCCTCAGCAGGGTTCACTTGATGCCTTCCCTTTTGGTCAAATAATGTCCCAGGACAGGCTGATTCTAGGGCTCCTCTACCACTCTCTCAGACTCAAATGGGGCAGCCTCTGTGGCCTCTGTTATTTGCCTCCTCTTTGCTATGTTTCACTTTTTCTTTTTTCACTCGATCTTGTGTTTTCACAGATAACATCCATTGACATTTTCTCACTGCCTGAGAACACAGATAAGAATTTTTCTATACCTATTATTATCTTTTGTTGCTCAGATCATGGTTCCTCTAGCAGTAATAGGGTGTCTCTCTGAAACAATTTACTCCACTGGAACTCAATGTACAATTTTGCATTTTTGTTCTAACAAAATCCTCTCCTTTATGTTTTGTTGGTCTGGTTAGTGTCAAATTGATTCATGAAAGCCAATGCAATTATCTCTATTGACTTTCACAAGGTTTGGATCAAACCCCAGATGAATTTCTATAAAAAGACAACTAGAATCTTTTAGTTGGAGAGTAGAAATCTGTAGAAATGCTTTAGCACTTATTGAAAATGAAATGTGGATTTCCACATGAGCATAGTTGAATTAAAATAAAGTGGGTATTCTTTTTTTTTGTGTCTATTGCTAATAATATTCCTACTGATTCTTTCTGTAACATTTCCAATCAATCTAAACTTTATTTTAACCAAGTGACTAGTACAGAGTGCTGGCATTGCATCATAGCTGTAAATTCTGATCTCAAATTTATGAAATCCAACATAGCACTGATGTATCCATCGTTCCCCCAGAATAAGGTCTCTGAATGGCAAGTAGATACTAAAATTTATTGCTGGTAAATTTCATTGAAGTTTATGTGACTTGACAAATAAATTGTATTGATTTAATCCATTCACTCCTAATACTGCCAAGTATCAATTATTAAACAGTGAATAGAAGTAATTTTGTTAACTCCTGAATATCCTACCATTGCCTTAAGTAATGTGCATTGACTGTGGCTCTTCCTATTGAATACTTCATACTCCAGGAATAGTTTCTGCCAAACAAAACAAACTGTTCCACAAACAGAGAAGGGATGAAACCTTGATTCTTATTTACTGTACCTGTTGTCCCCCAATCACCCTTCAAAGTAGTAACTAGAGCTGTTTCTATCCCTCTGTGACACCATCTCAGGCCCATACTATGGCTAATGTGGAACTCTGCACAGACAGAGAACATGCAACAGTTCAATTTTGGATGTTTTTCCATCTGAAGGAGCATTCATCTGATTCTCTCTCTTTTTTCTCACCACTGAATTTTATGAAGATTGAAGTAATATACTAAAACTTGTTTTCCATAAACCTTGCTTCTGTAGAAGTCTGAGAAAACCCACACCCAGATTACTGATGCAGAAGGGAAATGAGCTTAATTCTTGATTTCCATGAGTGCAGAGCAAAGTGAGACTTCTTTGCTGCAGGGATCCAATGCATTCAAAGGTGATGCAGTTGTTACTGTTAAGTCAGATGCGTTAGCCTTGTCGGAGGTTATCTGCAAGAATGACTGGTGCAAGGTACACCTGATGCAGCATGAAAACTTGTGGGAAATTATTTTATCCATAGGGGAGAGAAGCACTATTTCTTTCCACTGTGTCTATGTGTGATTTTTGGGAAAATTACTTTAATTCTAACTGAATTTGCCTTACAATGCAACACCATCGTGTCTTTCAGGGAATTCACTGCAGGGGTACAAACACAAAAAATATGTGGACTTCAACACAAAGATGAAAGCTCATTACATCACCAAACAGAAACAAAATCATATGAAGCAATTATAACTTCAAGCACATTAAGCAGTTTTATGTAGTTAAGACATCCTCAGAGGTATTATAGAAAGTGAGAGAATAATCTTTTCAGAAAGGCATAATTTGGAGGTAGCATTATGTTTAAATAGAACAGCTACATCAGTTAAACTTTTGACACTAGTATTAAAACACTGATTCATAAAGACTAAGCCTTGTGTATTTTTATAAACAGTGTGGATATGAAGACTGGGGAGATGAGTAAGATGCCTCCAGTTAAACTGAAATCCTTCCCTCACCCACAAGGTAGCTGCTGCAGCACTGTAAGACCAAAAGCTTACACGTTCCTTTCTGTAATACACGGTGTAGAGACTATGGAAGCTTGGACTGGTACTGTTTTTTAATTGGTGTTTCTCCTTTATGTTTTGTGGCTAATGTTTTCCCATTATCAAGGTCTTGCATACTTCAGCACCCACCCAACTCTGTGGTATTATATGTATTTTTTAAAGGTCTGAGTGACAAGTACATTGATATAAGTGAATCATCAGTCTGCAGGCATAACATTTTATCAGATTGGTTTTCAAGTAGATTTATAAATTCAAGACACTGCATCTGCCATACAAGATTAGCTCATGCAAGATAGGACATTTGTTCTAATAGTGAGTGATAGAATTTTACACTTTAAAACTGTGAGGCAAACAAGATAGCAATTGAGCATCTTGTTAAGTAGTTCCTGGTTATCAGATAAAGTAAACAAAACTGAACTAAAAGGATATAATTGTGTAAGATCAGGCCAAGTTTCCATTCTCTGATAGTGTCACTACTTTATGCTCCAGGAATACATTTTGCTCTGGGATACAAAAAATAGAAGCAGATGACAAATCAAAGAAAGCAAAATAGAAGAACACCCCAAGTGTATTATTTCTTGTGATTGCAGGTTGAATTAGCAATACCTGCTCTGGAATTCTTCACTCTGCAGTACGTGAGAATTAATTGAGAGATAAAGAGAGACTTGAGAATTTCATGCAGAATTACTCCTTTTCGGTGAAAATTTGGGGGAAAGAAAGCTGACACATCAAAGACTAAAGCATAGTATCAGTCTGAACAAAGCTACATTTCTTACCCATGTAACGATGCTCCCTGTCACACATGCAATATTACCGTGTATCTCTTTATGGCCTGACATAGCCCAATTTTACAGATTCAGTTCCGAGTCACATGTGCAAATTAATGTGATTCAGAAAAACCCTGCAGGCAGCAGACTTCCACGGGAGATGAGCAGAGGTTTTCCCTGACCCAGTGGCCCTGCCATCCGTGCCATTAGAATGCCTGCAGTTTACCCCTTCCACATCAGATAAAGGTAACCGAATCTCAGGCTGCCTACAGACCCTAGGCAGACGCACAGCCTTGCAGCGTGGAAGCATGGCTATGGTACAGAGGGCAGTAAGACTGCATGCCACCACTAAGGCTGTTTTTGACATCAGCCTAACGAAGGGGATGCAGCTGAGATTTCTCTTTCAAGATATCCTGCTACTTGCCCATGTGTGTGAGTCTGTGCTTCAAATAAAATGGATGCATATTCATTGAGTTCCACAGCTTCAATTAATATGTGAGTAGCAAATGGTATTTCTTCTGGATGTCTTCTGAAAGACTGACTTTATCCTTCTTCTATAACTGTTGTGTTTTCCATGTGCTAGGCAATTCCCCCTCCCACTCCCTTCCAGGACAGGGTTTTGGTTTGGGTTTTTTTTTTTGGTCAGTAACCAGAAAGGGCAAAAACTAAGTCCCTAGCTAGCATTGGGAGTTCTCTTGACAGCATGCTCGGGCTGCTCTGCCCAGCATACACAGTTGGGTTTGCCTAAGGTAGGTCCCAAGAATTAAGATACACAGAACACAGAGAACAAAACCAGAGCAATTCCAAGGTAATTATCAGAATTTAACAACCTGCCTTCCCAACAAACCAACTACAATTATGTCTCCCACGAGCAGACATGTGCCAGCATTTGTTTTTAATTTAAGGTCTATATGAAGAGATCAGTAGTGGAATGTCCTGATCAGATCTGTACCAGAGGTTACTTTAGCCAGAAAAGTGAGAGACTTTTCAAAATCTATTTACCTTGCTTTGATTTGCACTGCTGGATGCTTCTGTAATGTCTCTTGAAATGTATTTTCCAGAATTTAAGTTCTTTCTTTTTCTACTGAGGCAACAGAAAAAAGATCCCACTGATCTTACTGGAACCTTGACTGCATCCCTGTATTCAATAAATATACCTCACCACTGACCTTATGGTTTATGGCAGCAGCCAGGATCCATGACAAACTTTTTAAAGTGCTTCCTAAATTGATGTTTACAATCATGTACAATAGAATGCTGCCACTATATATACATGAGTTACTATTATATGCTTTGGTGCAGACACATGCATCACACTCAACCGAGTCATAATGACAGACTTCTGTTTTGTCTCTTCCTTATGTCTGTAGCTCCCATTAATTTGTCCTGTCAGTCACCTCTGATATTAAAAGTAGATTGCATCACTAACATGCAGATTTACATATATAGCAGAGTTAGTATATAGATTTAAAATATTTACCGTGATTATATTTAGGTATTCTTGTCATCTACTCTTGTCATATTGTCATCTATCTGAACTGTTTGAATCTTCCAAAGATGTTGGCTTTATTATATATATATTTTGAATAAAAATTTACAGTCTAATTCTATGGTGAATTACTTTTATCACTTTTAAATCTGCCTTCTTTCAATCTCAAGGAATTTCCTGTTTCACTATGAGGGGAAAAAACAATGGCTATGTATAAGCCATCCCCTAGTACATACTTTAGTCATGTCCCATTTTATACATCTTCTCTGTAAGACAAAATATGAATCCCTTTGATCTCCCTCCATGTAAGAAATTTCCCATGCCCCTTATGATTCTAATCATCTATCTCACTCTGTATCACCAATATACCTCACAGACCAAAAAGAAGTGAATGCCACTCTGCTCTAATAAAATCTTTTTGGTTTGGGGTTTTTTTTAATTTGCATTCTGTGGCAGAAATAATTGATCAGGGATTTTTGGAGGCTACACCTACCATGCTGTTGGCAAATGTGCTTGAATTTGAACTCCAGCTCTCCCTGCTGCCAAGTGGCTCAAGGTGGTTTCCCTCCTTGCAGAGATCAGACTTCCCTGTCTGGGTTGGCATTTAGGTCACTTCAGGTGAGAAGCAGCTTGAGAGTAGCATGGAGGCAGCAGGATAACGGGGGTATTTGGAATTGAGACCAAAGTGCTTCCGGAAGTATAGATACAGCTAAAGTTACCAAAATATTGTAATCCTTATTGTAACAGTAAGTTGACATACTTGTGAGGAACACAAATATGGTGCATTTAGCAGTGTCAGGTTTACAGTTTGACCCATTAATCAAACAGTTTTTTCCAACCTAAATGTCTCTATGCTAAACCATGCAAATAGGCAACTTTTCCACATCAAATTGTCATTAAATTACCATTTGCCATCAGCTGCCACCTAACATAGCTAAATCCTGTTGAAATTGTATGAGGTCTTAACTAACACAAATCACTAACTTGCAGGCAAAACTTGCTGTTCTGCACACTGATCCATTCTCAAAGAAATAATAAATATATTTAACAAGCTCATTCATACTGTGGAACACTGGAGATACTTGCTATTTACCGTATGTACAAAATGATCATTTATTAATACTCTTTGCTTTCTGACTCCTAAATCAGCTTCTGATCTAGACAGTTCAAACAAAACCAGACATATTTATTGGCTGCAGTTCTTTTGATCTAGTCAGATCATTTATCAGCTGGAAAAGTGCTTAGTGACATTGATCATATCTGTATTTAAAAACTTAAACATCTGGAATTATGCTGTTTGTTTTTTTTTCCTGGATGCGGTCTTGCTTAACTGAAATTGTTTGCAGAAACAGCATTGAAATAGACTGAATGTTTTTAGGTAAAAACTTTAAAACTACTGGGTAACCTCACTTGTAGAAAGAAAAATAGCATTATTTAAAATTATCTAACCTTTTTGACTTTCTGCTCAGCTAAAATAAATTAAATATCTTATGAATTGATTCTTACTGTATAATTAAAACAACTAGTAGTCCTGGTGCTAGCAGTGCCCAGGAAACTGCTGAAAAAAACCCCAGTGTTACCAGTTGGTTTAAGTTCATTTCATAATGCTTACTCCTTCAAGTAATACATAATGTCAGTGGGCAGGAAGGAAACAAATGTTCACAGAGTTTACCAGAAGTGACCTGGTTAGTCATTCCTTTGTCAGAGATGCTGGAGCCAGACAGATGAGGTTCTCTGATGGTACTTCAACTGCTGCAGAAAGAACAATGTTCTGTTGCAGACTGCTTTGCGATCAGACACCTTTTGTGAGCCTTACATTTACTTACAAACAGCACTGAGGCGTAGCTAGGGTTTGAGGACTAAAACTTACTATTTCTTGAACACATCTCCCTGAAACATTTACACGGTCCTCCGAGTTAAGGCAAGGAATGATCACAGTGTATTTATAAGTCTTTGAAGATACTGCTGTAATATGAAATAATTGTGCTTCCATATGAAATTGTTGTTGTTGGCTTTTATTTTCCTCAGGTCTTCACATGATATAACCTACTATCTTAAATAAAGAAAAATAGCAGCTTTCCAAGTTCAGTGTTAATGCCATGGAAAGACAACATAGTGAATCATCTCCTATACTGGGCTTTGATCATCTTTATACTTTTATAACTCTTACTTATTTTCTTGTTTAAAATAATAATTTAAAAATCTTGAAAACTATGCTACTTTTGACTATCAAGGAAATGAGTGTGGGTCATATCTGTGGAGGCCACCGTCACTAAAAATCAGGAGTGATAACATAATAAATGTGAACACAAAATTCAAACATTAAAAGGTTTATTTGATAAGCAGCTGGTGATTTGTGCAAAAAAGCATGAATAGAAAGGAGAAACATCTTTGCAAGAGGATGGTCAGGTGTGAAATATATCACTGCTTAAAAGGAAAAAAAATGCTAAATTTACATGATTACGATTTTCTTGTGTTTTTAACATTTTAAAAATGGGAAGCAAGTAATTCTGAGGGCTAGAAAGAGTGCCTTTACCCAAGTGAAGCTGTTGGAGGCAGACTGGAAGGATACTGTGAGGGTTGTAGTGCTAAAGTACTCTAAGGTACCTCACTAAAGACCTTGGTAGCACATGCTGAAATTAGGTTTTGAATTAAGTGTGTTGGCCTGACCACATACTATTACATCATAATATGATAACAATTATTCACTTTTTTAATCTTTGACCCATATCAAGAGATTGGGACAGATAAGAATCAACACAACTTCTGTCAAACCTCTGCTGTGAAGAACACATGGGTCAGTAAAGGTCAAGAAGACAATGGCATTAATTAGAAATCTTTGTTTCCTATTCTATTTTACTCTTAGCACCATATGAAAGATATTACAGAGATCCTAAGTTTGTGCAGCTGCATGTGTCGATCTGTACAAATTAGTCTGAAATATGCAAATAACATAAGGAAACAATCTTCACATTTG
Source organism: Heliornis fulica (assembly GCA_013399135.1). Lineage (NCBI taxonomy): Eukaryota > Metazoa > Chordata > Aves > Gruiformes > Heliornithidae > Heliornis > Heliornis fulica. The sequence continues at coordinate 78,008 of VXBZ01000168.1, read as the reverse complement.
CATAAAATTTGTGTATGAGCACAAACTTTGGCTTGTGTTTAACACACCCTGCCTCTGGCAGTGACCAGGAAGGATGTGGAGTTGCAGATAGCGACAGTTTTGGCATGTGGGCCAAGATGAGACAATAGTTAGGTGGCAGTTAGAAACCCGGGGTATGGGTGTTTGTAAGGGTGTGTTGCTATGCGGTGGGATATCAGAGGACACCTGGGGCATGCAGGTGGCCAGAGGATGCTGGATTGCTGGTGTTGTCATGACCAGATAAAAAGATGGTAAATAGAGTATTAAAGGTTTTGAAGATATATACATCTGGCTTGAGACATATTAACAGCAATGTCTGCCTCACAGCTCCTCAACGTGTAAATTAATGCAGGTACCTGGGGAACAATGGACATGAAGGATGTAGAAGCAACTGAGTCTATCAGAGCTGCATCTCGGCAGGGAGCACTGGTAGGGTCTGGGAACTGCAATCTCTCTCTTATCTCCCTCTGCCACTGACAGGTACAGTCTTCTCTGCTTGCCCTTCCCTCCCAGATCCATCCAGAAGTAGGGATGTTCCTTAACTACCTAAGCCTTTGGCACTGCAGCAGCACTTGAAGGCTGAAATTCGAGTGTTGATGATGCCTGTAGTCAATATGCCAATGAAGTCAAATCAAGGTCTGCATGGAGCCTAATGCTTTGATATTTTTCTGCATAACACTGCCAATAGCAATGCTAATTAATACAGTTGGCATTTACTTACAGACAGCTCATTTAATCCTAGCCACAGGATTGTAATGACTACTGACCACTAACAAGCCTGCTTGAATTGAGGTGTTTCCAATCTAGAACGAAAAAACCCTTTGTAGGCAATTTCAATGCCTTTCAAATCCTACTTTTGTGGCAGCACACAAGTATGGGAAGTATTTTGAGAACGTGTTTAAATGAGCATATTTTGAGAACTTGTTTAAATGAGCATAGCCTTCAGGGAATTTAGGCCAACCCAGAATGCTATGTGGTCAATGATGTAACTATTTTGAATAAGCTTAGATACACACGCACTTATGGCTCAGCAGTTCATCACATTTTGTTTGAGGTGCTAAAAACGCTTAAATATCAAATGCCAAGCCTGCACCGGACTGCAAATCAGCCCCATGGCAGGGTCTATAACTGGGGGACAGGTGGCGGCAAGGAGTATTTCCGTGTCGGGGGCCGGCGAGGTACAGCCCTCGCCCCTTGCTCCTGCTCCATTTGTCCCTCGCGGGGCTGAGCACACCGCCACCGGGGACTGCGAGCTGTGTCCTCCCGGAGCGCAGCACTGATATGACTGTTCCTCACGGTCTCTGAGGTAACCTGCAGGCACGGGGCTAGTGCGACCAATGTGACCATATAGCGCAGGCGCACCCCACTCTACCCAGCTAGACCAGACAACGCAAATCCAGCCGCCACGAATGACGTGGGCAGCAGCCTACGTAGAGGAGAAGCGTGAGGAGCCGCCCCCTCCGGCCCCAGCAGACCCAACTACCGGGAAGAGCACGGGCAAGGCGGGAGATGCTGCGCATGCGCGATAGCGAAACGAGGGCGGAAGGCTTCCCGGCGCGCATGCGCGGGAGGATTCCGCCAGGCCCACTGGACACTAACATGGCGCCCTAGGTCCGCCGTGCCAGAGCCACCGCGGGCGAGCGAGCGAGGCGGCCGCCATCGCCACCATGTCCCGGCACAGGAACGTCCGAGGCTATAACTACGATGAAGGTAGTGGCGAGCAGGAGCCGGCGGTAGAGCTGAGGGGGCCGTCTCAACCGCCGTTCCCTTCGCGCCCACCCTTTCGCGCCCTTCCCCCCGCGGCCCGCACTCCTTTCCCCCTGCTGACCCGCACTCCTTTCCCCCTGCTGCCCCGCCCGCCCCGTGGGGCGACCCGCTGGTGTCCGCTGCCCGCACAGGTGACGGAGAGGGTGTGGGGGGCTGTCAAGGGCGGTGGGAGGGGAGACGCAGCCCCCTCCCCCCCGCGGGGGTTGGACGAGGCTCCTTGCCAGGCCTCGCCCCGCCTTCCCACCCGCACACCGCCCCCCCCGTTTCCCGCCCGAGCGGAAGGTTGGGCGCACGTGTCCGTGTAGCCGGTGCCCCCATGGGGTACGATCCTGTTGCCGGGGGCTTCTGGGAGCTTCCTCAGGAGCTTCGGCCGACCCTGGAAAGCGATGCCATGGCATGCAGGCTGAGCCGTGGCATGGCTTCCCTTCGTTACCTTAAGCCACCGAAGCCGCTTGCTTTTCGGGCGGGTGGGAGTGACTTGAAACCCAGCCTCCATAGAATTGAACCCGCCCTTTTTTAGCCTTGTGAAAGTTTGTGCTCTCACTGGTGATGCTGGTGTCCGGCCGTTGTAATAAATAAGCGGCAGCAGCTGTTCAGTGTGGAATAAATGTAGTTCTTAAAGACGGAGTTTAGTGTCGAAGGAATAATCTTGTATCTGCAGTGCTCTGTCCCATTAGCATAGGCAAACTGTAATTTATACCTTCTAAATAGTTTTCTCTGCAGTGGCTTGGACAGTGGAAAAATGGACATGCTTCTGTTTGATACCGGTATTTTAAAGAACCTTTTGGTAGAGGACCAATGCTTTTGTTCTTGACTACACATCTGTGTAGCCTACTGTGCTGGTTTTACTAGTGCAAATTTACCTAATAGAGGCAAAAACTTGCACTGGATTGGGGATTTTACTGCTTGATTCTTTTTCCTCTAAAGGTTGTCTTCATTGCAGATTGGTTGAAATGTTGACTTATCTCCATCATCGATGAAGTTGGGTGCCCAATCTGTAGAATTTACTTAAGTGTTTGCGCAGTCATTAGCATCTCTATTATTAAGCCTGCCAATTACATAGTAATTTGTTGTATCCTTGTGAATCTTAAGTTACTGCTGCTATTTGAAACTTCTGTTACGTTACACATCAGGTTTAATTAGAATACATATGCTTATGCTTACAACATCTACTTACTACTTTAGTAGTCTCGATAATTTTTGTCATGAATGAAGCACATTATTTTTTTTTAGTATAATGCCATATGTTCTTTTTATACCACATATCAGTCTTTAATGCTTTGCCTGGCTCAATTATTTTTCTCCTTTCTAAATAAATTATTCATAGTATATTTTTGCCTCCTTTCCCAGGAAGGCTTCTGAGTCCTTAGATCCTGTTGCCTTTATTTAACCGTATTCTATTTCTCCTCCTGCCTTTTTGAGGTATTGTGATCAGAATTGACTGTGAAACTCCAGCTGGGAGGTGTGTTGGTGATACAGGTGTTGATACTGTGGAATGTTTCTGTGGCTTCTACTCTGTTCTCTGTAATTTTCAATAATTATTTTTATACAAGCTGAGCTGTTTTCACTGAGGTGTTAGCCATTAACACAAGTCATCTTGGAGTTCTTGTCACTCCCCTAATATTAGCCAAACTGCAAAAACTGTTCTTAGCTTGAAAAAAATGTGTATGTCTTCTCTAGAGTTTTTAATAGATTAATTGCTTCTAGCATGGAACCAGGAGACACAGTCAAAAAGTAGGTAACAATATACTCTTTTTTTTTTTTTTAAAGACAGTCAAAACATTTCTATAGTATATTTTCTTTATACCATCATGCTTAATTTCCACAGTAGCTCCCCAAGTCTTTCAGGCAACTTCATAGAGTTGTACCAACCCTTTTATCTGCTGCTTTTGGTTGGCATTTATTTATTTATTTATTTATTTGTTTGTTTGTTGTAATTGCAGTGGATTATAGATTTAAACTTACTCTGATATTCTTGTTCCAAAACCCAAACATTTCATGCCCCAAATTTTGGGGCATGAAGTTGTGTTTCTGTAAATTGACATAGGATTACAGGTGATTTTTTTTTTTTTTGGGTGGTAGGTATTTTTTCTCTGTCTGAACAAGCAGCACATGTTATTCATCAGACGACCAAGTTTATGCAATAACATCTTTTAAAATAGTTTTAATATATTAATACTTAGTGAAAATTACAGTTTTATTTTAAAGATTTACATACTAATCAGAGTTTTTTTGAGAGGAGGGATGATTAGATTCTCTTTGTGTTTCCTGATACTTTTTTTAAAAAAAAATTTGGAAAGTGTGTTGCGATGTTTAAGTAATGGTATAAGTTTCTTGCTTGTTGCCTGAAAGATCTTTCACAGAATCACAGAATGTCAGGAGTTGGAAGAGATCTTGAAAGATCATCTAGTCCAACCTCCCTGCCTGAGCAGGATCACCTAGATTAAATCACACAGGAACTCGTCCAAATTGGTCTGGAATGTCTCCAGAGAAGGAGACTCCACAACCTCTCAGGGCAGCCTGTTCCAGTGCCCTGTCACGCTCACAGTGACTAAGTTCTTCCTTATATTCAGATGGAACTTCCTATGCTCCAGCTTGGACCCATTTCCTCTTGTCCTATCACTGGCCATCACTGAGAAGAGGCTGGCTTCGTCCTCCTGACACTCACCCAAAATACGCTTTTGTGTATTCAGAAGGAATTTCGAATTGCATTTTTGCTTTGCTGAATGTGAATTGAAAGGTAGATATCCTCAAGGACAGAACAGAGTTGAAAGCTGATAAGTAGTAGGTGTGGAGTAGAGGTTTGTAATTGGAACTGTGTGTGGTTAGGACTGTTGAGGAATCAAGCAGAAATATAGAATCATAGAATGCCTTAGGTTGGCAGGGACCTTTAAAGGTCACCAGATCTGGGGCTCTAAATTCAAGAACAATGTGGAGCTGGTGGAGAGGGTTCAGAGGAGGCCATGAAGATGTTTGGCGTCTGGAACACCTCCCCTATGAGGACAGGCTGAGGGAGCTGGGCTTGTTTAGCCTGCAGAAGAGAAGGCTGTGGGAGAACCTCATTGTAGCCTTCCAGTATTTAAAGGGAGTATATAGACAGGAGGGGAATTGGATTTTTACACGGATAGGTAGTGATAGAACAAAGGGGAATGGATTGAATCTAGGGAAGGGAAGGTTTAGATTGGATGTCAGGAGGAAATTTATGGAAAGAGTGGTGAGGTGCTGGAACAGGCTGCCCAGAGCGGTGGTGGATGCCACAGCACTAGAGGTGTTCAAGGCCAGGTTGAATGGGGCCCTGGGCAGCCTTGTCTAGATCCAGGCCTGGAGGTTGGTGGCGTTGTCTGTGGCAGAAGGGTTGGAATTCAATGATCCTTGAGGTCCCTTCCAACCCAGACCATTCTGTGATTCTGTCATCTAGTCCAACCTCCCACTGCAGTAAGCAGGGATGTCTTTACTAGATCAGATTGCTGAGAATCCTTTCAAGCCCTTAAATATCTCCAGGGATGGAGCCTCCGCTAGCTTTCTGGGCAACCTGTTCCAGTGATTGAAGATTTTGTTTTCCTAATATCCAACCTGAATCTCCCCTTTGCTAGTATAAAACCATTACCCCTTGTTCTATTACTATATGCCCTCATGAACAGTTCCTCACCAGCTTTCTTACAGGCACCTTTCAGGTACTGGAAGGCTGTTATAAGGTCCCGCCAGAGCCTTTTCTTCTCCAGGCTGAACAAGCCCAGCTCTCTCAGCCTGTCCTCATAGGAGGGGTGTTCCAGCCTGTGGATCATTTTTGTGGCTGTCCTCTGGATGCGCTCCAGCAGGTGGATGGATGTCTGTCTTGTGCTGAGGGCTCCAGAACTGGACACAGTATTCCAGGTGGGGTCTCAGCAGAGCAGAGTAGAGGAGCAGAATCACCTCTCTGGATCTGCTGACCCCACCTATCAAGAGAAGTGTCATGGTTTAAGATTTGTGGAACTGTAGAAAGTTGGGTGTCCTCTGTGATGGCAGCTTTCTAAAGAACATGCTGATGGAGGGAGGAGGTGCGAAGCATGTCAGTTCTTGAAAATTTATGTATTTCCTAATGAGTGGAGTATTAAATGTTAAAATTGTATTATTGTAACTTGTAATTCCTTACATAGGTAAATAAACAGTACTTCACTACACTTCTGAAATCCTAGAGATGAATAATTTCTTATTGTGTAAAAGCTACATTTTTAATTGTAATTTTAAATATTTAGAAATTGCGCAGATTAATCTTATTGTTTCTGCTTCATAGATTTTGAAGATGATGATGTGTATGGCCAGTCGGTCGAAGATGATTATTGTATTTCTCCTTCAACAGGTTAGTTTGATTGACAACCTACAAGAATTGTTAATTCCTATGCATATTTGTTACTGGAATGAAACAATATTGAAAAGTTAGCAGAACTTTCAAAAGGTGCGTAGCGGCCATAGTCCTGTTGAAGTCAAGCACCGTTAGGCACTGCTGTATTTTGGAAGGAAGTCACATTAGACAACCGGGCACATCTGTAGTTGTATTAGTGTGTTATTTTGGATGGTCAGAATGTACTTGGTAATGTAAATATCTGGTTTATGGGAATGCATTATTTATTATCTGTTTTAAATTGTTTGTAGGATCTTGCTGGGCTTAACAGTTGTGATTCTGCACATGGTAGTTATCTTTTATGCAACTGAGTAAATGGTGGGTTGTGAGTCTTATTGTGGGAAGCACACTGGTTCTCATTGGCTTCCGTTCTCATGTAACACCACGTGGAGCTAATATGTTTTCTGGAATTTGTAGTGTTGCAAAGGAAGTATAAAAATATTGATGCTTTGTGTTCAGGTAAGCTGTAATTAGAGCAGCAGAGCCCAGATGAGTTCAACCTGACTGTGTAACCATTAGGTTGCCTTCTCCACTCAAATCCCTGAGATTATCAATCCAGGGATTACCCAGATTTGGTGACAGTGTTTCTAGATCTGAGTAGGCCCTGAAAATAGAATAGCTGATGTTGATGTGGAGCTGTGCTCCTGCAGGTAAAATAGGCTAGATCTAACTCTTTTGTGACTAAATCACAGTCTGTAACCTTTGGCTGGAGGTCTTGAGTTAATTAGATCTTTAAAAGTCTGTTCCTCTTGTCATCCTGCTGATTTCTAGATAAGAAACTCTATGTGCATATTTTTATTATTTGTAGTCACGTTCTCTGGTTTAAATACAGATTGTCTTGCATTCAGTTTCTAAGTTTAATTGCTAGAACTTTCCAGACCTTTTCTGAGAATTAAGGTAGCCTTGTATTTTGTGACAAAAATGTGAAAAACATTCTTTTTACTCAAGTACAAACTGTTGAATTGCAAAACTAGTTCTTGTTTATGCACAGTCATTTTCCTAAGAATTCTTTTTACATAAGCTTCGTTTATAAAGTAATCTGATCTATATTGTTATAGCAATCTTTTAATAATTGCTTCAGCTGTGGTAATTGAATATGAAATGCTATGCATTTAGGAAACAGTTGCTACGGCTGTACTATTTAACATCTGGATATACATATACTTTCAGTATATAATTCAGAGCTAGAGAGAATATTGCATAACATAAGGAAACTTGTTCGCATTTTACTTTGTACATTTCTGAGAGAATGTAATGATGGACTTATGTTCAGCAAGAAGTTATGTCTACACTTGCCATAATGTGTTGCTAAATTGGGGTGGAATTGTGCACTTGAAAGTTTTGTGTGAATGTACATTTTAACTCATGGGCTGTATTTTCTTTGAAGTCCCAAGAAGAGAATGTGTTGAACTTCATTGAATTGCTATCAGCGGTGTGATAGTGCCATACTGTAAAAGCAACATTATTTTCATGCTTTTTTTAAAAAAAAAAAAAAAAAAAAACCACAAAACCAGATAAACCCATAACTTGTAACTGAGGTAAAAGTAAAAAGGTATGAGAACCTTGTGGAACAGGGTTCTGAAGATACTAGGCCATAAAGGATAATTTGGTACAAAAAATAACTATTTTTCAAATCTGGAGCGTGTTCTTTGAGTTTTGTAGAATTATTGCATTACATGGATACAGGGATATTGCCCAGCTTGTGTCTTTTTAAGGGAGTTCATGCTGACATGTAAATATGTTCTGTACAGTCTTCGGGTTTTAGTCATTATACAGTAGTACCCCATTTCATCTTCAAAATCACTGCAGCAGGTTAGCATCCTAATTTTTCTTTCCCTTTAGATAAATTTTGTTTTAAAGGAGGAAAGAAGATATTTATTTTTAATACTTTGTTGTTTACCTAATTCAGCAGCTCAATTTATCTACTCCAGACGAGACAAACCAGCAACGTTTGCTGAGCCGTTAGAAGAAGAATATGGCTGTGAAGGTACACATGATACTGCTGATTATTTTACATCCAATCATCAGTTGACTGAAGTTGATAGAGGTAATTATAGAAAATAGGTCCTTCTCAGAACAATCTCTTATGAATTAAGGATTTACTAAAATGACGTTAATGTTTGTTACTTGACTGACACAATTCACAATTTTGTAATCTTGTTGGACAATACCCTTCATGAGCATAGCTTCACTGGTTTTGCATATGCTGAAATATGTTCTTAGTTTCCTGTTAGAAAGGATGAGTTTTGGTATGAAATTCAGCCATATAAACAACTGTACTGTCTCAGTCCAAGCATCCATGTAACACAAGGCCTTGACTCTGCAAATGGATGTTTAGGGAAGAGTACTAGAAACAGACTCTTTTAGAATGCTCTTCTGCAAGTACTGCATTGCAAATATGGAAAGTAGGAGAATTTCAGAGGCTTTCAAAGTCCAGCATTTCCTTGAAGCAGTAGCCAGTGTCTTTAGATACCCGTATCCTCTGCAATCTTTCTTACCAGGTTTGAATTAATTAAGAGTTTGGTTTCTGTTCAGTTCAGCATCTATCAGTTCTAAATTACAGAGTTCTGAACTGAGTGGTAGGAGGAAAAAAAAGTCTTTTGGTTTTTAAACTTGCTGTCTGATAGCTTAAATACACAATTTGTGAAAAAGATTTATGAGTCTCTTTGTTTCCAAAACATTAAAAACTAAGTTAACTATTAAAACTTAACCATCAGAGTTATTTTTGGTGTTGATGAGCTCAGAGAGAACTATGTTGGTGAATGAATAGCAATAAAATACGTGAATGAAATGCAGTATTTTGAAAATGTTGCAGAAAATTCACAAGCAATAGATAGAATCTAGGTTATTTTTATTCTATGTCAAATGAAGTGGCAGAAACTATGATAGTGCATAGATTTGTGGATAAAGATGGTAAATAAAGTAGGTTGGGGTGTAATGTGCATGTTTTTTACAGCAGGAAATAATGCTGTAGAGGACAGTTTGAAAGGATCATCCTGTGTGTGGATACAGGTTATCTAGACAGTAAGATACCCCGGCTTTTTAGAATGCTTTTGATAGACTTGGATCAATTAAGAATTGATATTGGAACAAGAGGGAAAGTAATATACTGGACTAAAAAAGATGGAAAAGAAACATAGGAGTAACCAGTTCTTCTGTGAAAACAGCAATGGTACCAAAAGACCTATTGTGTTTCATATAGCTGTCAGTGTTGGTCGTTAGTACACAATTATTGATTGTAGTCTGGCTGCAAAGAGTTGGGCAAAATTGTCTTTGAGTGTTGGATAGTAAAATGGCCAACCAGCACGTTGTGCAGGGCTCTGCCGGTACTTGTTTTGTAGAGCAAATGCCTGGGGAACACTGACTTGCTATTCCAATTATGGATTGAGGATTATAGTCTTTCTGTTGGTTAGTTCATGTTTTCTAAAACCTGAACTGTCAGAAACTGTGACATTCAGGAAGCTTTTCTTCTGTTCACTTGTATTTGTACATCTGATCAGCACAGTATTTCCAGTAAGTGGCAGCCTGGGGAATTTTGAGTCTCTGCAGCAGGTCAAGACTTAAGAAACTTACCTTGGTCAAGTCATATACTAGTTGCAGAAATGTGTTCCAAAGAAGGTTTGATTTTTATCAACCAAAAAATGTATTACATTTTTAGGAAAGGTAAAGATTATAGGTAGTTTCAAACCTTGCATATTAATTGGGGTCCCTGAAACTGCTGTGTTTTGGGTGTTAATTTTAGCACCTGTAAACACTTTAAATGTCCTGTTCAGTGGATTTCCATGCTGACTTACTAAGGGACTTTGGATAGTTTTAAGGTGATTATTTGTATTCTTTGCAGTGAAGATAGTTAATTTTACAAAATGAAAGTATTTGTATGAAGTCTCAGTATTGAAAAATTAAGCAGTAGTCGGTGATCTGTTCATTACAGCAACCTCTGAAATCAGTCAAATATTCTGCAGGCTTTGGGTGCAAATATTATCATGGCAATAATAGATACTGAAATAAATTTCTGAAATTTTAATACCTTACCAGGATATTTTTCTCCTGTTTTTGTTAATCACATGTCTGGTCCTAGTGGTTAGGCCGCTTAAGACTTCTTTTTTGTGTGTACTGTATAACAATAATGTGGTTTTTTTTTAGCCCGTCTTAATTCATGCCTTGACCAAATGCGAGAAGTTTTGGCAGAATCTGTACCAGAGCAAGCAATGGTGCAAGCAGTGCTGGATAGTAAATTTGATGTGCAGAAGGCTTTGGATATTGTGCTTTCACAAGGCAGTAAGCAAAATATGAAGACCAAGAATGAGGACACTGTGATTGTAGGAAAGACGAAAAAAGGTATACTTCTATTTAATTGTTTACATTTAAGATGATTCATTTCTATATGCAGTTTAATTTTGACTTTACGAGCTGTAAAGGTGTTTGTTATTGCATTAGTCATTTATTAGAAAATGTTCAGCTTACTCTTTTATTTCTGTGTTGTAAAAACATTTAAAGGAAACAGTAGCTTTTCTTGAGCTAGAAGTCAAAATAAAACCTTAGTGTCAGCTTAAATTCAAACGTCAACCATCTGTAGTTCATAGTAAATTTCTAATTTCTGATATGTGACTTAACTGAATGAATACTTGTCCTAAAATTTGGACAAGATCTTTAGGATTTATATACTTCCATTATCTGTTTGGTAAACTGACATCTCCAGTACCTTCCTTTTTTTGGTAGTGTCCATAGGTAACTTTCTTATTTTGATTTATGTTTAAGTCTTTGTAATCATTACTGATATTCTTTGCCAAATCTTAATTTCTTAAACATTTCATTAGATACCCATAATTTAGTTGTAGAACATTGCATATATTTGGATAACACTTAGTAATTAAATGCCTTTTCATGTGTCTTCTTGATTCTTTGTTGCTGCTGTCCACTTTGCGTGACTGCTCTTCTATCTGAAAATTACTGGCTATTGTAAGGTAAGGAGACTTACTTTGTTGTCCAGAACTGTGTATCGGTACAGACAGTTTCTCTTGTGCAGTAGAAAATGTTGCTGATAACACCAACAAACCTGGGTTTGGAAACTTCGCAGACAAAAGTGGTTTAGCTTGTTACTCTCTAATTTCAAATGCTGAAAAATCTGATATACCTGCAACTGAAAGGAAAGGATTGAAATCCTCTTCACTCATGTCATCTTCTTTAAGTGATGATTTGCATAAAGGATTGTTTTGTGAACCTGTGGATAAACAGATAGAGAATCAGCTCCCAGAAAGTGCTAATGCAGTAAGTTCATTTTCTCTCAGTGAAGATGTTTATTTTAGCATAGGAAGTAACCCATCTTTAAATGACTCCTTTAAAAAGTTGGAATGCCAGGAGACACAGGACTTGAAATCCTTGCTGGTGCAGAATGCAGTTTGTGATTCTCAGAGTTCTGAAGGCAGCATTCCTCTTGTTTCCTCACATACTGCTGGTTGTAATAGTAATGCAAATTTTTGTAATCCTCCAAGTTTAACAAGTGCTCTAGGAAAACTGGCTCTTGATAACAAAGTCAGTCATACTGTCAATATAAGGAATGAATGTCTTGAAAATTTTTCTTCACTTGAGCAAAGTGGAAAGCAAAAAAGCCCCTCTTCAGACAAGGCTGCACTGCCAGTGTTAAGGTCTGGAAGTACCTCATTGGCTGACTTACTCCAGGAGCACCAGGCAAACAGTGCTAGCTACTGTTATTCTTTGGCTGACCTTTACACCCAGTCAACTGCAAGTCTCACTGATATGAAATTGGGAAGCTCACCATTGTCAGAATTAGTAAGTCAACCCCAAACTTCATGTGGGATACCAGAGCTAACAGGATCTTTGTCTTCTCTAGCCCTCTCTAAAGTTTCTCCACTAAAGGAAGTTGAGAATTTATCACTCTCTGATTTAATAGCAGGGACTACTGAAGTAGATACAACTCAACAAAGGACAGACTTCCCCATGCTCAATGTAACTGAATCAAGGCCCTCTAAAAGGACCTACATTGATTTAAGTGTCCTTGTAAAAAATGCGGATGTGTCTGCAGAACAAAATGTGATAGAACAGTCAAATATCTTAAGTTCTGAAACTAAACCTCTGAAAGAAAAGCAAGAACAATGTTTTGATTTTGACAGAGCATTTAAAAAACCCAAAAGAGGACTTACATCTAGGAGGCAGGATTTGTCTCTTTCATGGATAAAGGTGCTGCGTGCAAGGCCTTCATCATTTGCTTTAACTTTGTGTCTCCGCTATCCTCCAAAAGGTTATAAGCGGCACACAGCTGGGATGCATAAAGCTTTCCTATACAGTAGACAAGTACAAGACGTAAAACCCAAGGAAACTGGTCCTGTAATAGCCATTACACCATTTGACTTCAAATCTGCATCTCCTGATGATATTGTGAGAGCAAACCTAAGAAAACCTGTTATAGGATAGTAGTGTGTGTGTGGCAGGGGTTAGGAAGGAAAGAATCATTGTTTATATCTTGATACATTAATTATATAGGACCTATTTATAATCCAGAATTGATTTTTAAAGTTTTTTTAATTGACATATTACAGTTCTCACTGGTAACAAATTCATATGTGAACTTTTAAACAGTTGCACTGAATATCTTTATTTTTGCCTACTTTTCACTGACAGTTTAACATTTTTAACTTTTTCAAATTCTTGAACTTTAGTTTATATATATTTCATGTACAAAATTCTGTAAACACCCTTAGACTTACAGAAACATTTTTCTGGATGTTGAAGGTGCAGTTCATTGAGAAGAACACTGAATTGCCATTTTGTAAAGTAATTTAGTTTTGCTATGTGGTACATAGTTTGGGGAACAGGAACCTCAGTTTATATTATGACTGTTTGATTAAATGTTCTTAAATTTTCTGATAACAAATGTTACTCAATTATCAGTCATGTAATTGGTATTTCCAGTCAGTGTTGGCATTCTCATATCTTTATGCTGATTGCAATATTTCATCAGAAACACCTTCACTTTTTAAAAGCTTCACAGACCTCAGGTTTTATATGATAGGACCAAATTTCAAACCAGCTCTTCTGTAGGTATGCACATGTTGCATGTATTTCATGAGAAGTATTGCTAGGATTCTATGGTTAATTCTCAAGTCTTTCAGAAAAGTATTGGAATAACAGTTGTTTCAACTTTAGCATGAGCATCCATGGAAAAAAATAACCAGGCAAAGCCTGCCTGCTGTTTGTGTCGGCCTCTTGTCTGTTCTAAAGACAGCTTCCTTGGGTAATGGACATTTATTCTCTTGCACTTTTTGCACCCATTGCTGTTATTTTGTATCTGCGTATGGAAGATGGAATCAGGATATTCTGGACTTATTTTGGTAGCTGATAATTACTGGATTCTGCTGCCTCCTTAGTCAAGTTAGTAACTGCATGTATGTTTCAACTTTCCTTTTAGTACACAAAATACATTTTAATATATTTTTCAGTGTCAGTATTTTAGATCCTGAACAGCAATAAGTGCAATAAAGGTACTGCTGCAACTACAAAAATGTTTTTTCATATACTACTATATACTTATTCATGTTAAGCTTGGCAGCTAGTGCACAACAGTAATTTTCATTTAGTTTTAATCTAGTTTTTGTTGAGCATGTTGCATAAACAGGAAGACAAAAACTTTATTCCTGACTTCAGGTTGCACTAAATTTTGTTTCTAAGTGAAAGTAATACATGTTCCAGTGCCCTCAGGTAGAAATTTCATGTTCTGTATATTTGTTCGTTGGTATAGTTGATGCTATTGTCACTTAGGACTGTGAGCAGTGTGACCTCTGTCCTCTTGAATGAAACCAGTGTTTCTTACCCTTACTAATAAAAGTTTTATATACTGAGTGTACTGCAGTGTTCAATGTTCTAGCTGACACGAAGCCTTCTGTATTCCTAAGTATTTTTAGTGCCTTAAAGCATCGAAGTGTAAATAATGCAACCCAGTGTACACACAGTGATCTGACAAGTTCAAGAGGAGGCACATAACTGATTTATTTCCTTGGAAAACTTTGTGTAGAAATCTGACTGATAGTAATTGTAAATGCTTGGTTTGTAATTAGTCTTAATAGTAAATTCTACATTTTGAACAATATGTTTTTCAGCGATCATTTCCTTTGTAGTAATCCCAGTGTTCCCACTTTGTGTTTCCTAGTGAGGAAATATGTCCTATTTGGAGAATTTATAATTAAAGTTGATTTTTCCATCAAATCGTCTTTGTTCTTCCAGTAGAGAAAATTTTTAAATTTTTTCTAATTTTTTAAATACCAGGGCAGAGTTTGGTGTAGGCATGCTTGATATATTATGTGGTTTTGCCTTCTTGTGTTCCAAATACTCTTGAGAACCTAATTAATGTAGGTAAAGATTTCTTACAGATGCTTAAAAAAATGAAAATGATTGGATAGTTTTGGGTTCCCATCTAAATCCTTTTTTTTATTCTTATTTAACTTCTGTTTGTCTTTGGTTTGTTTTCTCATTCCTCTAGCTGCTCTTCTTTGCATAAAGATTTTTAAAATTTTTAATAATTTTAAAACCAGACATGTACATACACCTAAACATAAGTCCTGTGGATTCCATTGGCAACTATGTATAAGTAGTAGGTGGCAATGTGTAGTACTTGGAGCTCAGTTTTGCCATAGTTTCATGCAGATTAAACTTTGAACAAGTGACTGAAGCCAAAGGGCATCAGCATTGTATGTTTATTGCGGATCTTGCTGTGGGATTGATACCTTAGTAAACAGCTCTAGATCTTGTTAAGTAGGTAGATTTTCATATATATATGGTTTTTCATTTGCATTTGCCTCATTCTTGTTAATGATCTTGCAGAAGCAAGTGTATAAAGAGTAGGGGAAGGATTTTCTTCAGATTGCAATCCTGAATCCAGAAGTGAGCTGTGAATTAGTACAACAGACCTGCAGGATGAACGCTCTGAAGGTGTCTAAGTGGTGGATAAACTTGAGTTCTAGTTAATTTTCAGCAGAGATTATTTTTTTGCCATTCTTGGAAATTTGTACAGTTGTTTTTTTTATAAATAAAAGTTAATGTGTATATTTGCTTTTTAAATCAAACAGGTTTGTTTCTTTTTTAAGTTTCCCTAATTATTCCTTAATTGCCTTACTGAGAACTAGGTTGGTATCATTAATGACAGGATTAATTGTCTTGGAATACTGCATGATAAGGCATTTTTGTATAAGTTGCATGTGTTTGGTTTTTGCACTCCAGTGTTTCTGCCTAATGAATGTTAGAATTCTTGTTAGCTAAAGCTATTTTGTGTGTGCTTACGGATATCTTATATAAGACTTTTCCCCTCCGTTTTGCAGCTTGTGTAGATCGTTGTGTAATGTGGGTAATTGTGTTATTTGGTTTGGAATTCACATATTAACATTGCAAAGCACTTGTCTCTGTTTGCATATGGTCATAAAAAAAGTTAATACTAAACACATGCAGATGCTACTTCTGGTATTCATACTGTATACTGTTAAGGTATTTTGTACATTAAATTTGTTTCGTACATAACTTTTAAGTGGCTGCTGAATATTTTTAATATGAAGTTGCCTTGTGGACATTGCTTTATGTACCTGAATAAAATGCATATTCTTCAAGGACTGACTTAATTACAATTTCTTGTTAACTGATAGAAACGGAGTTATGATTGGGTGTTCTATGATGATTATATCTATTGTGGAAACAGGTTTCAGTTCTTGTCTAGGTTTGTACAGGCATGCTTCTTTCCATGGAAGATTCCTTTCTCCAAAGTAAAGCAAAAACTTCAGTCTGCTAGTATGTCCTCAGATACCATATCAATGCTCTAGTTTGCTTTTGGTTAGAAATGGGTTTGTACAGGGTTTGTTTGGGATTTTTGCAGATAATTTGAATCTTAAAAAGGAAAAGATAATCTGAGAAATAGAAAAAAACCCAAACAACTGGTTAAAGTTCTCAAGTTCTTTGTTACAGTAGAAATGAGAGCTACTACAGTTGATTTCTTAAAAGCAATGTTTTTAACATGTCTCTAAATACCTGTTCCATTTTTCTCTTTAAGGTTTCTTCTTTTTTTTAGCTGATTTCTAGCTAAAACTGTTTTAGGAAACTATGGTAAATTGAATGTCAAAGTGTGAGACAGGTAGGAAATTAACAATCCCCACTGGGATATCAGAAATGATTGATGATTTGTACATTTTTGGATGTGATTTAATATAATTATATTTAGCTGGGTTTTAATTACAATAGAAGACTTTTGAGGAAAGTATAGAATGCTTAGAATATATATAGCATATAGAGTTTTAAAAGCCCTATGGGATTAAAACTTCAGATACCTGGGTTTTTTTAACTCTTTATTCAGAATTAACTGTATGACTAATTTCTCGTTGAATTGTTCAGACAGTTCTCAGGATCTTAAACTTCAGAGGCAGCAAGCTTCTTGAATTTCTCGAACTATAGTAATGTAGTGTTTAAAAGTTTTATTTTCAAGAGACTAAGTGGTACAGTGAAGCAGTTTATTTGTTTTCCCTCATTTCTTCTAATTATGTCATTCAAATACATTTTTGGTAGTAGATAATTTCTGAAAATCTAGATTTAAGCAGAAAGTTAAAGAGCAGCTACTACTACAAAAATGAATAGATAACCAAAATACTTGGTGATAAGGTAAAAGTTGTCTTTATGAAATGTATATAGTTTTATTGCATTATACGAAGGTAGTAATTCAGTTACAGACAGAGTTATTCAGATCTCTTTCAAATCTAATGTGCTCAGCTTTTAAGTGTTGTTGTATTAAATGTTGATTGTGAATTGCAGCTGGGGGAGGCAGGGGAAACCAACAACAAACCCCCAGAATTTCATCACGTTGTAATTCATGCAGTAAAATATAAAGGATGCTTCTCTGCTATTTTGTTTATTGGGTAACCTACATACGTTTTTAGATTTTGTGAAATGTAGACAGCTGTTAAACACCTTAGTAGGTTTTTATGTTCAATTCACTATGTCCAAGCTGCTATTTAGATGATGAGGAAATATCATTAGTTGGATTCTTCTATACATTTGTGTGTGCTAGTGGTCTCGACCTTAGAGGTTTTTGTAGGGAGGTAAGAGAAGCTTCTTTTGTGAAACGTACATTTAGTCTACACTGGAAAACAACGTGATGAAACAAAAATCAAAGCCACTGGTGACATGTTTATTTCTTGAAGTGAGTTCTGGTATTCCCAAATTGCTACTTTAATGGACCTTAGTGGGAATGTGTATTTTATACTACACAGCCAACTGCTTCTTTGTATAGATTGCGTGTTGAAGTATACGTTTTGACGAAAAGAAAATGTTAATTGCCGTTTTTGACTTTAGGTGGTGGTTGAGATGAACGATTCTTATGAATTTGTTCATGGGTTTCTGATATCTGTGTCATCATGGATGTGTTCTTTACCAGGTTTGTGAACACATTACATTGCATACTTAAAAGTGGCCCATCAAAAACAATTGTCAGTGACTTCTGAGGTATATCTGTGGTATGTTGGTCAAATAATTGGTTTTGATGCTCATTGTTGGTAGGATTCCTTTAGAAAATAATCCATTGCACTTCTCTACAATTTTCTGGTAATAAAATAACCAGAAGATGACAAGAGCCCATAAAATGGTTGCAGAAATTAAAATTGCACATTTTGGAAGCACTCAGGAACAATTTGTTGAGGTTTAAATACTTACAAAGGCATAGTGACAGTTGTCTTTTTGTACTGAGAATATGAAGATTTCAGAGAAGACCTTGTGAATTATTTACACCTCATCATGACAGTGTGTGGTAATAGTTGATGGATATTGTTTTATTGTTTCAGTTGGCTATATGGACTCCCTTTGTCCGTAAAATCAAAGAATAAAATCTTAATTTCTTTCTCTCGGGTGACCTGTGTTCTTGACATATGCGGCATTTCTCAGACTTCCTTTGCTTGATCTCAGCAGTGGGTTTTGGTGGTGTTTGGAGATTGCAATTTGAAATGTGCTATTGTGGGAATCTTATTTCAGTGTAGTAAAGATAAGCAAGAATTTTTGTTGAAGAAACTTAGCTGATATTTATAGGTTCTCTGAGAGCTCAGATATCTAAGAATGTTTATGGAAGAATGATACCCTGTTAGTTAAAAGGACCTGTATTCTGTGCATATTTGTCTGCTTTCTTGATAAATTACATTTTCGTTTGCCTGTGTTAGTATTGTAGAACAAATACTGAGTGATTTGGATTCTGTTCCATTTCAGGCACAATTAATGCAGTGGTTAACCGCTTCATGGCACTAAGATTTTTCTTTAGTGATGTATGAGCAAGAAGGGGGTTGGAAGTCTGTGAATGTGCAGTCCTGTCAGGAAATTAAAACTACTGAGAAGGAGCATGTTTAGTGTGATTGCTGTTGGGGTAGCAAGGGATCAGATTTTGTTAATTAATAAAGTCATTCCAACAGTAGAGCTGTCTTTGTGGGAGCGATGGTTCTTTTGTCTTAGGGTAATTTTGCAGGAATAGCACCAAGAACAGGGCCTTTAAATATAAACATTTAATAAGGAGTAAGCTTCACAATAGAGCGTCAACACTGAAAGTAAGACACAGGAAGCTGAAAAGCCTTACTCATGATATGCCAGATTATCTAGGAATAGAGCACAGGTCAAGCTCAAATCTGGCTTTCTAAATATTGGACTACACTGCTTTGTTTGCAGCTGTTAATAGAGAAGCAGCTATTTCTTCAATGACATTTATTATTGCTATATGGATGCAGGCTTTTGACGTAGCTCTTAAGGCAGTGTGGGTAGTTTCAAGAATGCAAGTCACAAGTAAAACTAGTAGATGCTTAGGTTGCATTTTCTTAATGTTGATCATTTAATTTTCTATAATTCTTTTTGTTTGCCTCTCTTGCATAAATATCTTTCTTCTTTTTGCTTTGTACCATTAGTAAATAACCCAAAATTTCAGAAACGTTAACCCAATGTGACTTAATGTAATTACCTTTTTCTTTTCACTGAGTTGAGTGCAGCAAAATTCAGTGCAGCAAAATTCAGTTTTGGTTCAGATAGATAGGCATTTCTTAGTCCGTGGACAGATACCTACTTGTCTTCTGTCTCTTTTTGCTACAGATGGACACTCTGGTGTCAGTTGCTTCCTAATGCAGTGTGTCTTGATGTAGGTTATTGTGCTTTAACAGATAACGTCTGTCACTTCTACTTTGTGGTTAATGGAGAAGTGAGGTTGGAAGTCTTAAATGGAAAAAAGCAAACAGGTGCTTTGGATTTTGTGTATAGGGAGAATTCCAAAGAAATCCTGGCGGAGCAAGCATGCTGAAGTTTAATAGTGATGTACAAGATACTTTCATTAGCTTAGAGCTTATTTGTTATACAAGGCTCTAATGCTATGATTTCACACATTTGCAGTTCCAGTATTTATTCAGGTGGCTCAGAAGAAATTTTTGTCTCCAAATTCAGTGAACTTTTCAGCACTGTGACAGCTCTGAAATGCCTGTTGTAGCGATGAGAGCCTGTTGTCATTAATGATACTCGGATATGGCATGTATTTAGTCTGTGACAAAGCGAATGTGTTACTGAATGGAAAAGTTTGAAATCAGACACGACTGATGATATAGTTAAATTCTCATTACTTTCCATGATTTAAGATATAAGACTTTCGTGTTTTATGTAAGAAAAATATATACACAGACTTTGAGAAGTTACTAAATCTTGACACTGAGGTACTGTGTGGGTTTTAGAAAGGAAGTGGCTTATTTCAGGGAAAAATGTGTCACCAGCAATGAAATCCTTTGAGATACCTTTTTGAGATTCTCCTCATGCATACTGTACACCTACACTGGAAAAAGTGACACTCCAGGCTTTTTCCGCTTTTTCTTTTATGATTCTTTAACAGTAGTTTGGGTTTTTTGTTTGTTTGGGGTTTTTTTTGACAAAGTGTAAACCAATACAAAGCCAATCATTTTCATAGGTGACTAAATCATGTATGAAAGTTGGGTGTTTTGCTTGGAATCTCAGAGAACATAGACAAAACTAAAAATGATTGTGTCCTTTTTAGAACTTTGGGCTTCCTGAAGAACCAGAGATCCTGGGGAAACCGTGGCTCCACTTGCTCTTACAGTGGCCTTCTATCTCGGTCCCTTCAGGTCTCAGTAAAGGTGAACCTTTGGTTTCGTTTGTGTCTTTAGAAGGTAAAATGAAGAATTTACCAAATTTTCAGATGTGATTGCTGGTGTGCCAGGAAGGTATGGTTGGAGACACATTTTGGTTTTTTGGCATCGTACTAAGTGTTAAGGATGAATGATTGCTGCTGTAGTGCTGTTGTGTATCAATTTAAACATTGTAAGTCCTACCTGACGTTTGCACTTGAGTACTTAAAGCAAGGCTGTTGAGGAGGCTGAAGCAGTAGTATTTCACTCTTGTAAGCCACTTCAGCTCTAGAAACTCCTAAGACATTAAATGTAGGAATAAAAGCATTTCAAAACAAAATTATAGGAGAAAAAGAAACCATTTGAAATATATCAGTTCTTGATGAAGAGGAGCTTGAGTGCTAGTAAGAAACATGTAAAAATTCAGAAATTAAGTTAAAAGATAAAAGCCAGAAGGGTGTAAAAATGTACGCTTAAACCACAAAATTACTTTATAATGTCTTTTTATGCTAGATGTCTTTCAGCAGAAATACTTCTGTTTCTTTCCTGTATAATTTGTTTTATCAATACTTACTTTACCTCTGAACTGGCATTGGATGCGTTCCTGCAGTATCATGCTTTTATTTTTTTCTTCTGTGTGATTCAGTAGTGTTAGAAAACATTATTTGCATAGTCTAATGCATCATGTCCCATACATACCCACAGAAATGCCACCCACATACTACTCGTGTGCCTCTTCACCTGAACTGTTTTGTTCTTGGGTGGTAAAATATTGTCTTGTTTTCATCTTCTCAGCTTCTGTATTCTTTTGTAGAACTGACATTTCAGTTTTCAGAGTGGATACTTCCAAATGATAAAGGTACCAGTTTCCTCCTTTCTTTTATAAGTGGGACACTTGAAATGGCCATTAAATTGAACTCATGAGTTTACTGTCAGGACCTCTGGTAGAAATTCATGCTTAATGGCAGAAGCTTGGAAAACTGGTTAACTTAACCATGGGAAGTACCTGTGTCTGCATAAACTGTGATGCTCAGTTGTCTCTGACAACTGGAAGAGCTTTGGTTGTTGATTTGAATCTTCTTCTGTATTTGTACTGCATCTGAAAGCTCAGCCTAAATGGAAATTTTATATCTAAACCATTCCAAAATATCAGTTGAAGTTATTTTGGGTGTGCCTTGTTTGAGTCCTTGTTACCACTTTTTGTGGTTTTAGAATCACATTTTCCTATTTTCAATGTTTTTCTCTTCCCTATTGCTGACCCACATAAACAGGAAAATGACTAACTTTGCTTATCAACTAGGCAGGATGGTGAAACTGCGTATACACCAAGTGCTACTGGATGTTTAGGTTGGAAAAAGGAGGAAAAGTGACACTAAAAGTTTTTTAAGTAAACATTACTCAATGCAGAAATGTCATTTGAATTGTATGCTGTTAATTCTATTTTTCTGATAACTTGTATGTGAACAAACTGTTTTAAGATTGTGGATAATATCTGTGTGCTTGCAGCTGCTACTTTACATGTGAAGCATCTAACTCCTGTCTCACTGCATCAAGGAAGAGGAAAATATTAAGCAGTGAATGTGAATTCCCCACAAGTTCCTCTCTAATGCCACCATAGAGTGAAATGCAGCGC
The DNA here is from genome assembly GCA_013399135.1 of Heliornis fulica. Classification (NCBI taxonomy): domain Eukaryota; kingdom Metazoa; phylum Chordata; class Aves; order Gruiformes; family Heliornithidae; genus Heliornis; species Heliornis fulica. Next base: position 56,071 of record VXBZ01000168.1, on the reverse strand, counting down.
TACAGACTGGTGAATGAACTTTCCCTGGCATCTACCAGCATCCAATAAATCTTGCAAAACTTACTTAAAACTACAGGTTTGATTTTACTGTATGCAGTTTTTCTCCTAAACTCAGATATGCAGATTTTATAAGTCAGTTTGTGTGTCCAAATGATTCCGGCAGTGAGCTCTATACTGATGTTTTACATCACATATATTCGTAGGTGGTTGTTTTCCAAACATAAGTCTCTTTTATTCAGATTATGGCAATATTTATATTTTTTTGGGTCTTAGTTACACAAGTTCATCTTTGATAACACTGGAATTCAGATATGTTTGGTTTGTGCTAGAGGAGTTCATATGAAAATGTGAAATAAAGAAATTTTCAGAGTAATAATATATGCAAATAATGCAAGTGTGGGTGAGCAATGCAGATAATGTAAAATAGACTGCAATTAAAAAGGGAAAAGAACTATGAAAGGGAATGTATTCCTTACATTGAAAGGTGGGACAATTTTTAGACACTTTTCCTAAATTTTAGTGAGGAATCTGATTTATTTATTTATTTCTAAATCGCAGAATCATAGGGTTGGATGGGACCCTCAAAGGCCATTTAGTCCAACCCCCCCTGCAGTACTTTGTGGTTCTCAGATGAATGTTCCTATATATGTCAAGTAACTTTTATCTTGCTTACTTCAGCTTGGCCAGTATATTCTTCTTGCAGTGTTTTTCCTGATAAATACACTTAGAGCTTAAGGCTCCGGGGAGACCTTATAGCGCTCTTCCAGTACCTCAAGGGGGCCTACAAGAAAGACGGGGAGAGGCTGTTCAGTAGGGCCTGTTGTGACAGGACAAGGGGTAATGTTTTTAAAATAGAGGGAGGTAGATTTAGATTGGATATTAGAAAAAAGTTCTTTACTGTAAGAGTGGTGGAGCACTGGAACAGGTTGCCCAGGGAGGTGGTGGATGCCCCATTCCCTGGAGACGTTCAAGGCCAGGTTGGATGAGGCCCTGAGCAAGCTGATCTAGTTGGGGGTGTCCCGGCTTATTGCAGGGGGGTTGGACTAGATGGCCTCTGGGAGTCCCTTCCAACCCAAAACATTCTATGATTCTATGATTCTAATACAAGGTTTTATATCAGCCAGCTACTGGAACCCCTACTGTCAGTTTAATAATTTAATTAATGTTAGAATTGCTAAATCCCTGATAATGCCCATTGTTACTGGTAGCACCCATAATGTGTTTCTTATGGAGTGATGTCTTTCTCGTGTATGATCTGTTGTAGCTAAGTGTTTGTACAGTGTGGTGTTCAGTGGAGGTCTAGGAAAATTGCCTTCCTGATAGCTTAAGATTTCTCTCTTGAATTGTAGTAACAGATGTGTGAACATGTTTGCCTTTTTTTTTTCTGCTAATACCTTGTTTTTAATACTGCATATAAATTCCGTATGCTTGATCAGTCTACTGCATTGATGCAGCTTGAGTTTGTTTTGCAAGTTAGATTCAGAGATCTTTAGCAGTTTCACACCTAGGTTTCAAAGATTCTTTGTAAGTGTGTTGCCACTGACACATTTAAATAACAAAGAATGCTGAAGCTTTTCTTTTTTTTTTTTAATAACCATTGCTTCCTCTGCAGTTTTGCCCTTCCTAAAATGTACTCTATATGAACAGGGCAAGATAATAGTGTAGCAAACTGATTCTGTTTATTTGGGAAATGAGCAGGGTGCTTCCTTTAATTCTAAATGAAAGTAGAACAGCAAAAGTAGTTTTTTGAAGCCTGTTGATATTGGAGAGAGAAGACAAACTGAAAATTTGACAGAAACTAACTAGAAGAAAATTGTGCAATAAAGTACACTTTGGTAGTTTCAAACTGCTTTATCTAACAGTTTGCATCTGGAGCTGTGCTTTGAGAATGTAATAATCTGTTGAAGTATTTAGTTACTATTTGTCTTTTCTTAAAGAAAGCTGCTGTTGAGTAGGTTTGTGTGTGATCTATTGAACTTTCATCTGTGTAGCACTTAGAATAAAACTGAGGTTGTACCCTTTTCTTTCTTTCCAGATGGCAGGAGTTGCTCAAGCTTAGGAGGTACAGAGAGAGCAGTCCTTTAGAGCACAGGGGTATATGGAAAGCGTAGCAGCAAGAGCTGCTACTGGTAGAACAGCTAGCTATATCAGAGAAGCTGAGCTTTGAATCCAGTGGTAAGGTAGAATTAAGTGTTGGTTCTCTAGAATAATTACGAGGCACAGTCTCTTCCGGTAAAGAGCAGTCATGTATGGAATAACACATCTTCATATACACGCTTGTTATGGACATAGTACCCAAAACTGACAACTGATGAACTCATTTCTCTTAAATTACCTTAAACTGAATTGGGTATAAGAAAATGTGTTAAAATTTGTGATCTTGCAGTTATTTTATTTTTTTTTCTAAAAGCTGCATAATGTTTTGTAGTTAAGGAATAATGAAAAATTGAACTAGTGGCATGAAACCGCCTCTCAATCTGAAATCTTGAAACAGTTAAGGAGAGGTACTCAGTCAGTTTAGCCTCTAATTTGGAGTGGGGAAAAACACAAAGGAGGAAACAGCACCTTGTTAATTATTTTGCTTGGTTTTGATAAGTGTATGTGTTTTGCTTCATTATTTTACATTTAGTCCTAGTAAAACGAGTACTATAAAAGGTGTATGTTCACTCAGCAAATTTCCTTTGAACAGATTGTGTGAAATGTTTAACTTTACCTAATTTACATGTGCAAAGGAGAACAATGCATTTTAATGCCTTTTGTTTCCAGCTTGTCCTATCTTAACATTTATTCTTCTGATATATAAAAAGGGTAAAAATCTGAACAAACTTAACATTTTTCTCTTCAAAGTGATTTTCAGGTGGCTTTTAAATGTATGTGTTTCTGATTCACATCTTTTTAAAAAAAACTCAGTTAATGTATCGTTTAACTTCATACAAGGTTTTATGATTCCAGTAACTTCTTAAGTTTTGTTATTAAGAGGTTGGTGGGATTAGCAACAAATTTTGTGGGATTTTCAAGTTATGGTACCTTTGAGCTATGATGTCTTGTAAAACCCTGTCCTCTCATCTTTTAATACAGCTCTTTTGCAATCAGGGGCTTATCAACTGCTTGGTCTGGAAGTTCTATATTTTGAGTTTGTCACCCACCAGAGGTACCTTTTCCATCATTCTATCAGCTATATTATTAGTTCGTGTGAGCAGACTTTTTGGTTTTTTTTTCTGCAACAGTTTTATTTACAACAGTTAGCTACTTGGCTTAAGTCATCCATGCACACAGCTATAAATACTTGCTCTGAAAAAAGTTCCCCATTGTCTTGGGGGCACATGGGCAGACACCTTTCTGCAAAACTACCTTAAAAAGCAAGAGCACCTGTTATGTGTAACATGCTTGTTCCTGTTTCACTGCTTAATCTTGTTCCTTTACCTTCCAGTGTAAAAGGGGCTGTTGTTTGATTTCAAGTCCTTGCATAGAACACAGTTGCTTCTCAAAGCAAACAACTTGTAAAACATCAGTCTTGTGTTTTACTGGTTTCATTTTTGTTGGAGCCTGCCTTCCAGCATCATTATTTCCCTTCTGGTGAATGTTGTCAGCTTTTTAATTGCCAGTTTCCTCAATTTATTAGCATTGCTCACAGTCAAAAAACACCAGCACTAAATATGGTTCTGTGACAATTTGGAAAATGTCTAATATCTTTTGTCAAGCAATATCTTTCAATTATTATTTTGGGACGACTTCTTCGTTGCATTCTGGATTTAGTTATATTTTTCAATATAGAAAGTTGCTGTACTCTTTGGTATACTGTTTTTAATAAGCATTTTTTCACATAGGAAAGTTCTTTAACTTTTATTCATCTTTGTACCTTAGTATCTTTTTCCTCAGTAGCAGTTTTTAATGGAAGTGGAAGAATGTCCTGAAGCATTTCTTGTTGGCTTCAAGTCTCTGTTATGGACTGTAGTATTTAACTAGCATTAAAGCATTTGTATCAAAAATGTGAGATAAGTCTGCTCACAGTGCGCATATGGACAAACACTGAACATCCCAGACAAAGATGGTTGTTTTTCAAGTGAGGCTCACACCCAAAGCTGATTAATAGTCTATAGCAACTTTTTTTTTAAATTGGAATCTGTAGTTTGTTGAATGCAAAAAAAGAAATGCCTCCAAGAAGCTGTCATGTGTCTGAATGTTTGCTGTTCGGTGAATGATACATGTATCACTGGCATTTCTGTTGGTTATAGTAAGGACTTTGTACTAAGTTTTACTAGATCCCATACAAGTGCCTGAACTGCTGAATTGGGAAGATATCTCCATCTCTACTGAGTTGGAGCTATTGAGCTTTGGGAGGACGATCGAGAAGTCAGTTTTGTCACGATGCAAATTAAACATCCATGAAATGTCAACTGTTCCACAGCTTGTATCTCTTCAGTCCCATTTCTGTTGGCAATTCCATACTGCCATTCCTACTGTCTTTACCTTTAATGAAATTCTAATACACACTTGTCATTTCCTTTCATCTTCATTATAGGTAAAGCTTTCAAAATTGGAGTCTTTGACTGACTTTGTAAAATATGTAAGTAGAGTATGCCTTTTGTCTTTTTAAGGGAAACAACCCACAAACTAAAAGGTGACATCTCTGAGGATTTGCTATTTAATTGCCATAACCTTGCAATCACAAATGCAGAAGTCAATGTCAGTCAGTGATTCTGTCTCCCATTACGTGTGAACGTTTTCTGGTTTTTTTGTTTGTGTGTTTTGGGGTTTTTTTTAAATGCATTTGTGTTTCCCTTTACAGAAGTGGCTTCTGTGTGTGTATGTCCTGTTTTTTCACTAATTGCTCTGCTGCTGGTCCTAGATTTTATTTTTTTTTCTCTTGTAAATAACACTCAGATCTGTTGAGCATATTTGATTCTTTGAAATAATGTCTTACATAAGTCCCTACATTTTCTTTTTCAATAGCTGATGAATGCTTGATATCTGCTCAGGTTAATCTTTTGGTCCTGTGAAGCCACAAACCTACTCTGCAATATGCCCTGTGCAGTGATGTTGCAATCTGCACTGTCAATGCTGAAATTATGGAGGAGCACAAAGTAAAAGTATTTTTCTTATATAGGGCTAACTTCGCAGAGAAGTGAAAAAAAGTGAGTTTGTGGACAAGTAAAAACTTACAGATTTGACTAATTTTTAAGAAAAAAAAAATATTTTCCCACAAGTAAGTTGACTCTCTGGCCCTGTCAGGGTCTGGTATTGTAAGTCACCAGCAGAGTAGGAGAGTTGACAATTTAGAGAACCTGTATTAAATAGGTAAGGCTTTAGCTAATCTTACCTTGGAGTTCTTGTGCTAAAAATTTGCAAAATACAGTTCTGGAGCGTATGCTGAAAATACTTGCAGCTTCAGCTTGCTCAGCTGTACAGGACTAGTGAAGATGTGTTTTCTATTGCAACTTTAAAAGGCCGCCCCATTTTGTTTCTGGAGAAAGTTTGTGAAATGGTTGAGGAAGAGTTGAATAGGTGTAAGATGACTTTACTTTTACATCCTATCAGTTTGCCATTATGCATTTCTTGTTTACTATTCTTACATTTAAACTTCATACTGATGTAATTTTGTTGCATAAATAGAAATCTTGTATTGAGAGAGCTTTCTCTTGTGAAATGCCTTGCACTCCAGCAGTGCAAGCAACAGGAATGTACTTGCATAGGTAATACTAAGGTGTAAAAGGCATGATGTGTCTGAATTACCTGGATGATGTGCAGGCAAATAGCACCATCCTCTGGCATTATAATATTAGTTAAGAATTTAACATGAGATATCTGTTATTTTTGGAGGTTCATTATAATTGTAATAGAATGTACATATTGTACTTTCAGTTTTACATACTCATTTTGGGCCAAGGTTTTAACAGAAATTCTGGTAATTTGCATGGACTCTGTGTATTCTGTTCAGTTAAGTGACTGGCCAAAGGGGATATCTTTTTAGGGTTATCCTGCCCATAGTGCTGACTCTGCTCTTTGCATGACCATTTATGGTAGGAAGTTGCACTTCAGAAATATCAGACCGAGCTTTTTCTAAATCTCAGTGAAAGACAATTCACAGTCATTTAAGAAAAATTCGTTGAATTAGAAAACACCACCAACGACTTATGGTTGTGTATGTGTGGGAGAGGAAAGTTGCAGTTATAGAACAACTTCAAGTCTCAAATTATTTTTACGGCACTGTAGCTTCAGATACAGACTGTGAAGGGGCATCATTGGCATTGCTAGAGTGCAAAGCAATACACCTCCCACAAATAAGGTTTCAGTAGTCACAGGATGAGTTGTACTGAGTTACGATTATGTGAAGGACTGGATTTTAGTCCATTTAACTATAAGCTGTAGGCATGAGAAATGCCGCAGGGACATTAGTCTAAAAAAGTTGACGGATGAGAAAGTTGATGTTTTGATTGTTGTGAATTCCTATTGGACCTTTATGTGTTTACATATCAGAAACATCAAAAGGAGACATCTGGTGTTTGTGTAATCTCTAGAAGGAAAAAGACACCTCCCCGCACCCCGTCGGCCTTTCTGTGTAGCAGATCTCCGTTCTTTTGCACAGAAGGTGTTGGCTTAGTGAAACTGGGAAATCTTGAGAATTTTACTCCTGTAACAGTGCCTTTATTTCCCTTAATATATTAACTGTGAATGTCAACCAGACCAGCCAGCTGGATTTCTGGAAAGAACATACCAATGAATACATGTAGAGCTGAACTACGCGTTCCTTTGTTGACATGTGTTACTGAAACGTCACAGAATCACAGAATGTCAGGAGTTGGAAAGGACCTTGAAAGATCATCTAGTCCGACCCCCCTGCCTGAGCAGGATCACCTATATTGAATCACACAGGAACGTGGCCAGATTGGCCTTGAATGTCTCCAGAGAAGGAGATTCCACAACCTCTCTGGGCAGCCTGTGCCAATGCTCCATCAGCACTCATGGTGAAAAAGTTCCTCCTTATATTAAGATGGAACTTTCTATGTTCCAGTTTGGAACCATTTCCGCTTGTCCTATCACTGGCCATCACTGAGAAGAGCCTGGCTCCATCCTTGTGACACTCACCCTTAACATATTTATAGACATTAATGAGGTCAACTTCTTAAAGGTGTTGATTGGAGTGTCATACTGAGACATACAAGTTTAATTTGCTAACACAGTGAATGCTTACGGTTGTAATAGATGTCAGTAAAAAGTTTTGTATAAAAATTGTATTATACCATTCCCCAAGACTTTAGGTTTCTGTGGGACATCATATACTCTAAATTAATGAACACCATTCAGTGGAGATGTTGTAATGAAGAGTCACAGAGAAAAAATTGTTTTAATAGGTAACACTAACTTTGTGCTGTTTAAGTATCTATATACAAGGAATTGTGAAATAAGTCTTGGTGGCCAGAAGCCTTCCATGGGAAGGTGTGTGTTTCAGGTGAGAAGAGCAAGAGAAGGCAGCAGTAGCTGACTGCTATGTTCTGTATCATTCTCATTGGCTTCAGTTGGGGAGGAAGTGATGGTGGTGGTGGCAAGAGAAATGGTAAAGTTCCAGAAATGTTGGTGAAGTTCCAGACAGGAAAGAAAGTGTGTTCTTACCTTCTTATTATAGCATGTTCTGTACCATCCACTTCCACTTGGTCTAATATCAGTGTCTGTGTCCTCCTCGTGTAATTAGTTTAGTCATGTTCAAGGCCAGTTTGGATGGGGCTTTGAGCAACCTGATCTGGTTAGTGGTGTCCCTGCTCACTGCAGAGGGGTTTGGACTAGATGTCCTCTAGGGGTCCCTTCCAACCCAAAAACATTCTATGATTCTATGTTCAGTTTTGGGTTTGGGTTTGTTTTTTTTTGTTTTTTTTTTGTTTAATTCTTTGTGCTGTAAAGCATTTCTTCATGTCATTCCAGGTTTTTCATTGCAGATCCACTTTTTCCCCTGTATCATTGCAAAACCCTTGTCTTGCCATTCCCAGTTTCCCACCTGTTTTCTAGTCACTGGTAATGGTGACTTGCCCCCCTAATTTTATTTACTTTTTTATAATTATCTGTGGCATATTCATGCCTCCTGTGAAATGATGTGGTAGGAAGCTACAGGTAGAGAGACCACAGGTGAGGTAGGATTTGCTCTCAGTTGACATAACTGAGTCCAGCATGGTCAAAATAGTCACAGCAGCTACATATTGAATATTACTGAAGTATCGTGGAGAGGCAGTTATTAAAACTTAAGTCATAAGAGCATATACAAACTGTATTCTATGGCCAAATTGACTGCATTTTCAGACAGTGAAGAGATTTAATTGAAGGATTTAATTTATACAAATAATACTTCCTTTAGGTGTCATTTTTGAAAATAAACTGTTCTCTGTGATCTTTACCAATTTCCTTGTTCTCCCTGCTTGGAAGGAGAGAGAGAAAGTATAAATAAATAGATTGATAGATAAATATTTTTTTAAAAAAGTAAGCAGCCCCAGGCATGTATCTCACTTGAACAAAATGTTTGGACTAAAGACTTCAAATTGCAGAAAGTTGGAAGCATTGAAAGCAAAGCCTGAGCAATGAGAAGTGCCTCCTCTAGGGAACCTGCTTCAGTAGAGGGGTTGGACGCCATGATCTCTGGAGGTCCTTGCCAACCCCTGCAATTCCGTGATTCTGTGTAACTGCAGGAGGCGAGGCTGCCAGCCCTTCTGACTGTGCCTGCTGCACATCCCGTTGCTGCAGCCACATGTGGTGAAGCAGACTGTTTCTGGAACTTTTTTCTTGGGGTAGTGAGTTGTGCTGATTCCAACAAAGAGCTTGCCTGTGTTGGAAATACTTGGGAATATCACTCAGTAGCCTGCTGTAACCCTCCTCCCTCCTGCTTAGAAGCAAAACAAAAAAAAAATGTTGTCAGGTGCAAGTAGACATCTTTATTTTCATCATTTTTCATTGAAAATGCCTACTACAGTTTCATGGAAAAGAAAAAAAAAGTCATTCACCACCTGAAACTTTGCAGAGAAGGTAATAGTTATAACAACAAGATTAAGTTACCTGGAAAACCCCTCACTGTGGTTTCTATTAGGAAATAACCTCTCTTTTAAAAAGAAAAAGTTCAGTGTTCTTGTCTGGAGAATTGTTTTTGGTAGTATCTTCAGAATGGCTGTGTCTCAGCACTGGGAGGTGACTTAGCAGTTTGCCTTTTCCATTATTTTGGATTGTTGTGCCGGTTTTGTAAGTGCTATGGATGTGTGGAGGCATCCATTTCTATATTATGGTTCACAGTACTATGTCATGCATTTTCTGAGAAATTGAGTGTTTTGAAGTGGTGTAATTTAAATACTGGAGTTATGTTTTATTTGTAAATGTTTTCCCATGCATTTTTATTGGAACTTGATGGTGGGTCTTTGCTATCAGAGCTACACCTTGGCGTGCTGCTGGTGTTTCTGTGATCACAGTTAAGTTGGAGAGACTTCTACAAATAAATTATTTTTTCCTTTCCCAATTGATCCCCTACTGCTTTATATACTTGCACAGGAAAGGATTCCTTCAAGTTCAACTTACACATGCAGCTGACTTTGAAACTGATATGTTGCATCCAAAGACTTTAAAGCCTAGGCTATAGGGACGAAGTGCATGGCAGATTATATGATGGCAGAATGTCTTAAAGGTTGGGGAACTGTAAATTTGAGAAATCTGTGATGTTCTAAGTTCAGTGGTTATGTTACCTACTGATATATGGTTGAGGGTCCTGGATTCTGAAAGTATTCTCAGCTCTGTGATGATTTGGTAATACCGATTAGCACTGCCACTAAAGATCTAGTGTGCTGGGTGGCAAGTTTAACTAAACTGTGCTGCAAGTTATTGCCATGCTGTACAGCATTTTGTAGAGTTTGTGTGTCAAATAATTGAGTTGAATTATCACTTTAATAAATGTTTATGTTTCGTTATGTGATTTATTTGTTTTCCCATGGGCTGTAAAACTTGAAGGGAGAAAACTACAATTTTTCTGGTTTTAAGGGAAATGAAAGGTTTTAATTAAAGACAAGGAGCTTTGAAGTTTATGCATAAGAAGGCATAAATAGAAGTATATACAACATTTGAAATGTGTCAGCTGGGATGTGTTACAGTTAACCTTCTGAAATATTCATCATAATGATGAATGGATGCATTAGAAGTTAATACAAACCCACATACATGTGGGTAGCTAGGTGATGCATGCTTCTGAGCGAGAAATTGTATGTGGTTGGGTTGACATCTGCATCTTACTGTCATGTGTAATCTGAAATTGGTATATTTTCATAATTTCAAGGCCTTAAAGTAGTTTTAAATTATGGCACAGCATATAGGAAGGGAACTGTTATCTTGACAGGGCATCAGTTTTATTTTTTTAACAATAAATCACAAAACAGATTTTTGGCAGGAACTCATGACATGGCACACAAAACCAGGACACTGTCGTTTTTTCTTTTATGCAGGTGGTGGCTTTGGTTTGTAATTGGTTGACAAAGGTGTAAGTGACTTGTTTGTGGTTACATAGAAAGTCTGTAGTAGAGTAAATGATGCAACTGTGTCTTCTAGATCAGAAGTCATGGTGTTACACTGTATTTTTCCATGGCAGTCTTGGTTTAGACAGCTGTAGGAAGACCTGTTGAAGTCAATTAATTCTGTCCACTAAGTGTCAATAGCATCTAGATTCCCCAGCCTCTTTCAAAATTGAAATAGGCTGCAGCCATCTTCTTTTAGTGCTCATACCAGTAATGAAAATAGAAGAATCTATATAAACCAAAGTAGAAATTTCAGAAACATGTAAGTGACTTAAAGCTTTAAAGAAAAAGAAGCTGCATTCTGACCACACTTAATTAGCCCAGAATTCACTTGGAGGTGCACTCCTTTGCCAGCTGTGATATACACACACAAAACAGCCACTAGCAGCGTCTTTTTTTGATAGGACTTTTATTTGTGGCCTGTCTCCTTGGTGCTTTATTACCCTCACAGTTGTAGCAATGCAGCTGTTAAGATACTGAAACAGAATTTCTGGAATAAAGTTTTAAAAAAAACTAAAGGTAAACAAACAAAAAAAAAAACCAACAACAGTGAGGGGTGACTTGTGGAAAGTAGACATGGATTTACTTTAATGGGATTGCCATCTGAAAAAGCACAGACTTAAGACATGCCTAACATGTTGATGTTCTTCCTTTCTTGTTTTTCAAGCTGAAATCAGGCATGATAAAAATTCTGGCTCATCTCATCAGAAGCAGGCTTCTCTCTGCAGTGGCATAGTTGAGCTTGAAGTTTCAGTGCCTTTGTACAAAATGATGAGGGAAAGATATATTGGGAGAAGCCTCTTTGTGTAGGAATCAAAGCCGGAGTTATTTTGTTTCCACTGTTGAAAAGGTACAGCTGTCTGAATGAAGCCAGTCTTCATTTAAATACCCAGTGCTAGTATGCACCTCCCCAAATATGCCAAAATCCCTGCTTCACTTGGTATCAATATGTCTTGCCTGATATGGTGGTTAGAAGTTTTGGGTTTTCAACATTCTGAATTGTGAGAACTATCATACTGACAAGCTTTCACATTTTTAAATAACAAATTCCAAATGTATACTTTCTAGTTTCGTTGTTTTTGTTTTTTTTTTTATGGAGGGGAAAATTGTTTTGGTTCCTTTTTTTAGTGTTGTTAATGAATTGCCAGATTTTTGTATGGATTTTCCTCTTCAATAAAATCTCTTGCTCTGCAGTTTGATACCATTAGTGTATATACTTGCATGTGATCCATTCCTCTTTTTTTTTTTTTCTTTTTTGCAGTGCTAGAGTAGTGAATTGTAGCAAGTGGGTATAGGGGCTTGTTTAGGAGTTTATGCAAGATGTACCTGTCTTTGGTTTTATTTTATGTGTACTCTTGCTTTAGGAAAGGTATTGTCATTGGATTACTTAAGTATGCATTTAGGAATGTCTCTGTGGCAGTAGGCATAAAGAACATTTATGAAGCTCTTCTTGGCAAAAGCTTTAGATCCTTCCCCTTCAGAGGTGGATTTCCCTCACAGATGCTCTTGTCCTAATCAGGTTGGGTTTAATGCTCCTGTACTTTCTTCAGGCTTGCGGTGCATTTCAGTTGCTATGGGATACTCTGGTTGTTGATTAAGTAGTCTTTCTTTTAAGAATTGTATCAGCATTGTACATGGACTTCCTTTTAGTTCCAAGGTGTGCTCTGAGGATTTGCATAAGATCTGTTAAGTGCTAAATAGCTCTTGCTTTGCCTGCTGAAGTTCTTAAGAATTTATCATGCAATTTTCTCTGGTGCCGTATAGATTAGATAATTATATAGTCCTTTCCTGGCCTTGTGTCCTTTGTAATAAAGCCCATAATTATTAATCTTTAATGGTGCCTGCAGTGCACAAAAGACAGACTTGGTCCTTATCTCAAATGTGCTGCTTGGTTTTGTTGTATTTGGTTAAAAAGTCACCAAAGTCAGAAAATTATATTTGATGCTTCTCTTGGTGGCATTGCTAATAATTCTTGGGTTGTCTTTCCATCTACTTGCACGCCACTGTTCCCTGGTTATCTCCTATGGTTTAGTTTGTCCTTACATGATCCTGGTCTCCTTCCTTATGCCGATGCATTAGTGCTTTATAACAGTAAATAAAGAAAATGAACACCCAAATTGTCAGTGCTGTCAATGGACAATTACTTTTGCTCATTCTCTGTGATTTTATTTTGTCTCTTCTTTCAACTTTTAATGTTTCCTAATATCTCAATTTAGATTTTTGTATTTTCTGTGTCAAGTACTTGATTCATTGAATGCATTTTGTCTTCCTGTACGTTTAACTTTGGTTCATTGTCAAACATTCCAACAGTATTTGTAGAGAGTGAAACTTAATTTCTAAATTAGAGATGTATGTTGTCAAACCTTTGACATTTCATTTTGGATCATATATAGAAAATACTGCTAATAAATTGCAAGTTTTAGGATATAAATTGTTATCTTGGTTTCTTTCAACTAATCTCACCTCAATATTTTTGTGGTATTTGTGTTTATTTGTTCCTAGCAGCCTAATTTGAAGCTGTAGTTCAACTTTCAAATGGCACATAAACCATTCATGTTTAACTAGCAGTTGAAGGTGATGGCTGCTTGAAAATTGTGAGAATTGAAGTGGAAAAAAAGCCATATAAAGTTGGCCACAAAAGTGATGTAAATTTTACTATTACTCGAGTAATTAACTATTACAAAAAAATCTATAAGTGATATATGTAGGAGCTTGGAGAAGAAACAATATCTTTGTGCTTAACTAGTAGTCCTTGTCCAGTTATCTGAAACATTCTGAATCTGTACTGTTTGTCAGTTAATTTTTTGTTATTGTAAGCCATGACATGTGGTGTTGCCTTTAATTCTCTTCCTTTTTTTCCCCTTATTTATAGTGTACTTGATATGCAGCTGTTAATACACTTACAGACTACTTCCAGAGATCTCCAGGTGGCTTAGAAATTAAATGTCATCAGATAAAACATGTGAGGCAGATGAAGACCAAGTAATTGATTAAATAAGAATGCCTCAATCTGTAGTGCGATTGTTTAGAAAAAGTTTTTTGGTATGCTGCCTGTTACAGAGATGTCTGTGATAGTTTGTTTGCTTACCTGAAGTCTTCAGTAGTCTTGACTTTATATGTAACCTGTAATGGTCCTGTGGTAGTTGTCATACTTGAAAATGCAATAAAGAGTTAACCTAAATGAGTAGGACCACATTACTCCTACAGTTTGTCTTACACTAGTAATCTAAAACACCCAAGATTAACTTATTCTAAGTAAGTATTCACTTAACTCTGACTGTTGAAATTGGTCTATTACTGGAAGAGTAGGGGCATTTTTCTGGTTTTCTGATACATCTGTTGGCAAAGATAGTTTAAAACCTGCAGTTCAATTCTGAATTCAGGTTATTGTTTTGCTTTCCTGTGTGTATAACATCTTTCAGAACATAAGGTACTGTTGCTTCTGCTATAGAGCAGGAAATCTTGTCCTTGAAGAGAGAAGAGATCATAATGTATTAGAGTGGGAATTATAGGAAGAAAAAAGCTAGCTCATTTATTTCAACACCCCAGAGTTTTTGTGTTTTTTGGTTTTGGTTTTTTTTTATAGCTTGAGAAGAAGCACTACAGTACTGTCAGTTGTGAAACTAGTTTCACAAAATTCAGAATGAACCTTGCTGTAATTGTGTTTTCATTTAAGCTATGGTAAAAATTGATACCTTTTAAGTTACTCAACTTATTTAGAAATAACCTTTAAGTTAGCTAGGTTTGGGTATTGCTTAGCTTCTTCAATGTTATTCTGTACAAGAGAAGCCTGTTTCTAGGTTTGAGAAGGCCGAGTAGCCCATGCATAACTCATGGTGCTGCTAGCAGTACCTGAGGTAGACATTTTTTTTTTTTTTTGCCTTACAGTAGCCTTGAGGCTCAACAATGTAAAGGCAAAAGAAATAAAAAAACCCTCTAAATAAGAATTGACCTCATGATCTAGTGAGCAGCTGCGAAGCGTTTCTTCATCATTATATTGTGTGAAATGCTTCTGGCATCCTGGAGAAGTGCTGCCAGTAAAGCTTTTGAATGGTGCAGGTGTCAAGTGAATGCTTGGAGATACAGATGAGACTTTTCACAATAAATATAACTGTAGATTATTTTGGATAAATATGTTAGATAAGCATGTAAGACACTGAAATGTGAGAATTCATCATTGCAGACTGGTATCTTTTGGTTGAAGAGATGTAACTTGTTAAACTTTATATTTAACACCTGTTAGTAACAACCTTAAGTTCAAACTTACTTTTTGTCTATTACTAGGAAAAACAAGGGATTCCCAGTCAGCCAGAATGGAATCTGAAATTGTGCCAAAAGTTACCAAAATGACAGTGTCTGGAAAGAAACAATCTATGGGATTTGAAGTTCCATGGTAAGCCAAACCCTTGTACATCAAGGTACATCAGCAGCTCTTCTTTCAGACTGATGCACCTGTAGCAAATTTTCTTCTTCTTTTTTTTTTCTATTTTTTGCAGCAGTTTTAGTGTCACTCTCCAGAACTAACCATGTCAGCTTCTTGTTTGACTCAGAATTACTTTCAGAAGATGGTACCTCACGTTTTGAGTTTAACAAATCCTTTCACTATGAATAGTGCAGAGAGATACCAGCTAGTCAGATTATTTAAACATCCGCTTCATAGAATACTGAACTTTGTTGGGGTTCGTTTATTTTAAATTTAGTTCTCTAAGTGGAATTGTGAAATCAATAAATCTTAACTGTAATTGCTTGTTCTTCAAATGAAGTAATGCATTTAAGAATAATCTTTGAGGAAAACAATTGGTTATGGCTATATTTTGCCTTCCTTTGCACCTTTTATTAACAGGTGTCCACAGTGCAACTGTTGTAGAGAAGAAACCGGTCCTCCTTATGCTTTAGCTAAATTAGACTGGTTGAACAGTAGTTCTAATTTTATCCTGACTTGGAGCTGTTGGGGATGTCTTGTGAGAGCTTGAAAACAGACATCTCGATCAGTGTCTACTTACAACAGTAGCCAGCACTGAATGCTTAAAGAAACACAGTCCGTAAATTGTCATTGTATACACTGTTCTATGTCCACCCCACCATTCCTTTTTTTATTATTAGGCTGTTTCTATTAAGAGTGGTTAATGGATTTTTCTTACTTGGATGTGTTTATTCTCTTTTTGAACCCAGTCTTGTAACAACCACCTAATCTGTGGCAAGAAATTCCATAGTTCATCCTCAGGGAAAAAAAAATTTGCAGATGTAAGCAGCGCTCACATCCCCGCCCCATCCCGCAGTGTTGGTAGTTCTGAAAAGCATTATTGTACTAAGAGTATAATCTTCGTTTTACAGTGTCTTACGCATGTTTGATAACAGCATAAAGAAATCTGCTTAGTCTTTTAAGCACATTTAATACAAGGTGTGAATCTGATGTCATTATTCCCTTTGTATTGCTGAATGAAAGCATGTCTGTACCTTCTTTCGGGCACAATAAGCTACAGCTGAAAATTTTCTCAGCCTTTTGGAATCCTCTTTGTGCCCTGTTTGAGATTTGCAATATATAAAAGGGAACATACTGTGTTTGGGTTTTTTTTGCCTTCCCCCCTGTGTGAGGGACAATAGAGGATGTTCTGAGTTGGACACAATGGGCAAACACCCACCAGATTGCCCTGGCTAGGTGACCAGGGAGAAAGAACTCTAAAACTGTTCCCATGAGAACTGACCTTCATGTGAGAAGGAAAGAACAACACTCCCATGAGAACTGAACCTTTATGTGTGGGGGAAACCATAACATTGTGGTAGTGTAATGGAGAGACGTTGCCACCAATCAGGGTGGTAAGTCACCCACCGTTAGCCCATCAGTCTCACAAGTCTAGCAAGGCCTGCTGTACATGTTGGCCCCACATGCAGTGAGCCAAGCTTGGGCCTGGTGCAGGACATAAGGAGGCTGCCTCGGTGGTGCAGGGAGACAGACATCAAGCGTCCCTTGAAGCTGCAGGGGATGCCCTGAAGATGCTGTGCCTGCCTCCCTTCACTGCTCCGATGTGGACCCTTATCATCCTGCTGCTCAGCGGTTGTGAGAAGATCCCAGGGTTGGTGGGACTCTCTTAAAACCTGTTCTATTCCTTAAAACAGCCTAGCAAGCCTTCCTCTCTTACAATTGCTATATGCTTGAACATGGCTTAGTAAAGCTTTCTCCTAGCACTGCTATGGGCTGGACAACAGCTGAACAAGGCTTAAAACAATAGAAGTTGTGATATAATTGCTGTTCTGGTGTGGACTCGTGTTTGGCAATTGGAATCCTCTTAAAAAAACCCTGTTATTTCAATGGTAACAACCCACCTTGCCTCAACTAATCAGTGACTCCAGCTGTGACAACTGGACTTGATCGAGAAATTCCTGTCAATGTCATGGCAACTTCATCTATGGTGTTTCTGCTACATTTCTTACAAGAAATTGGAGGTTTTTGTGGGGACTTCTATAAATTAAATGCTTTTGGATATGTCCTGGTGATGTCTATCTTTCGCCTCCAGCATTTCAGAGAGAGTGGCTGTGTGGTGTTTAGCTCTGGCTGGGCCAAAACCACGACAGGATAGAATCTTACTTAAAAAAAAAAAAGGAATCTTAAGTGGAAAAGACCTGCCAGCAGCTAGTCCTGGATAGTAGCGATTTAAAGTTTTTAGCTGTAATCATGACTATTTAAAGTGCTCATGTAAAAGAGCAATTGCAGAGTTTTGTATCTCTGATTCTTACTTAGCAACTGCCACACCTTGTATATGTGTGTCTGGTCCGTAGGGAGGGAGGACGTGGGAAGAGTGCCTCCTCTTCTGTAGACTGGAGTAATTCCTGGATAGGCTAGTGATTACTCGGTCTCTGAGGAAGGATAGCTGTGGTTCTCAGTAGCTCTGCTTCTCTGCAGGGACCCTGAAATAACTTATACCATACTTGTTCCAATTTAATGGCATACTGTTTTTTGTCATAGAAATAATTAAGTCTTCAGGACCTGTTGGTAATCCTTTTAAATAAATCATCAATCTTGTGAAGATTTTTTTTTTAATTCACCTCATTTATTTGGTGGTACTGCTGAAATACTAATTGATAACAAGCCTCTTTTGCTGTAGAAATTGGATGCACATTAGGCATTTGTCTTGAAGTGGGAGGAATTGGTAAGAATTGATTTGTAAAAGAGATGAGATTTGGAATACAGCCAAACAATGAATATGGAAAAAAGCAGAATTTAAATTGTAAAGTTATCTGTATGTTTAAAGACTCCTGCTTCAGGGAGTCTGTGATGTCCTCCTTTCTGCTTTTGTCTTACAGGCTACTCTGGAAGCACTACCAAGGTATTTGCATTATATTTTTCCTTCTCTGCTGTAGGACAGTAGCATTTGCTCTTCTGATTCCTTTCCTAACAATTGCAACTTAACTAGCTCCTTTCCACAGTCTCTGCATAAAGTCTGTGCTAAACATATTGTGGTCAGTTGAAGCACTTTTTTTGTCTTGGAAACTTCTTACGACTCTGGATCCACTTCTAAACCTGAAAAACAAAGCAAAACATCAAACACTGCCCCAGTTCCAGGAGTATCAGAGCTGGGTTTTTCCTTCTGCAGTTGACTCCTGGATTACTGACAGCGTAAGGATGAGTTGTCAAGGGAACGGAATCAATCTGTGTTTATTAACACCTGCGAATTCCTTGCTACTTTGACACTTTTCAGACCCTTTTTATATTTTTGTTGCATTGATAAATATAATGCAGAAAGTTTATAATAATACAGATTTCTGAGTACATAGTTTATATCAAAAAGCAGAGTATTACAAATTTTTCATAGCAGTTTGGGTACTAAAATACCTGCAACTCATTCTTTGCATTTTGTTCCTCCTACTGTTGCCCACAAAGTTTTGTATAACATTGGTGCTGGTACAAGGTGATTGTATAGTTTGTATGAACTATTTTTTGTTATCACCTTTTATCGGATCCTAAAGGTAATTCATGGTCCCTGCAGCCTAGCATTAAGGAAAATAAGCATTCCTTGACTAGTTATTCAGTCTTTATGATTCAATTTTGTTATGAGGTATAACCTCATAATAATAAACGAATCTTACTTAAAATGTGAATGGATTATTAGAAGTCATAAATTGCTTTGAGCATTGATTGCTGGATACTCTCTCTTCATGGGATTGTCTACAGAAAATGGAGTTTGCTTCACTTCGAACAAGCTGTTTTGCTGATTCTCTAGCAAAACTAATTACCAGCTTTTTTCTTCCTGTTTAGTCATGAGGAAAGCCAGAAGAAGTTGTGAGCAAAAAAGGGTGATTATTTTAATCAGTGATCAATATTGTGTAATTAATAGTTTTGAAAGAGGAAATAAATGTAGATGTTCCTGTAATGACTGTAAGTACTCTGAAAGAGTCAGTTATATAAAAATAATTCACTAAGCATCCAGACCAGAAGATTGAAAATAATGTTTAAAAGCTAGATTACGCAAAGTTAATCTTTAGCAGATAAGCTCTCAGGTGGTTCTTTGAATGCATGGTGATGTGAATGAACTTTTCAACAGTTGTGTGAGATTGAGAGTCTTAAAACAACAGAGTTTTTAGTTTTTCATTTTCCCAGAAAATTGATATAACTAACATTTTATTCAGTTTACTTTTACAGCCCTTGTTGGCAGGGCAACATAGGAAGTTTCTGGCTTGGTAGTTCTAATTTTGACTAAATGTTGGCCATTACTAGGCTTTTGAATGTGTGCTGTTTTGCTAACAAAAAAAATGTGGTATGCTTTTTTGACATTTGTGCCTGAATTGCTGGCAGTCAAGCTTTCTTGAGTATATGACCTCAGTACATATACGAGGTACTTAATGTTTCTGTCCTGGGTCGCTTGATCTATAGTGCTGTGTTAGCAGCTAGTAGTCATGTGGCAGACAGGGTCAAGTGCTGGCAAATGACATCAATTCTGGTAGTTCCATCAAGATGCCAGCATTTGGGTAGGAACTCCTCTTCCCCCAAACATGTTTTTTCTTTCTTGATATGGCAGTCCAACATAACTAAGACCCAGTTGCAACTTTACTGGCCAAGAAGCTTGCTAACGTAATTGACTTGGTTATACCTGCACTAGCAATGTATGAGGTATTGCATTTGATCCCGTATGCTCTGCCTTGTGACTGGAGTTATCAGCTCAAAGATTTTGAAAATCTTAGTGGAAAAGGCTTACTGAAAAGCATTTTCATTGTCATTCGTGTTTTCATTGACTGTTAGAGATGAAGCTCCTTAGCAATTCTCTAAGCTGAAACCAAACTTGCATTAAACTGCTCATCACATTGCCATGACGAATGAATGTCAGGGTCTTATCGCTGTATATCTCTCCATGTATTTCTGTGAGACTGGAATTGTACCTTTCATCTACCCATCTTCCTGTTTAGGTACCTACCATTAAATGCTCCCTTTCCCTGAAAGATGCTCTGCATCTTTGCATAAATAGATCATATACTGCATCCATACTGAGCTGTGTACTGGCTGTTCAAATACAGCATCCCTGAAAAAGTATCGTCCTGATGTTACGATGGCTGGAGTCACGTTTCACTCATTATTGCCCTAGTCTAGCACTTTTTCTTTGCGTGCCCCCCTAAAAACCCCACTGTTCGGCACTTTTAAGCAGTGCTATTCACAACAGTAGCTATTTACAATTGAGAGCATGATTATCTTTCAGTAACTGTGATTGAATACTATAGTTAGTTTGCATCCTACCATTCGTCATCCGTCCGGTTTTTATGTCTTTACTGACTTACGCTTTGGCCTGACCATCTGGAATTAGGAAAAACAATCATTACCTAGCTAAACAAACTACGATTTAGAAGCTTACAAATAACCTGTCATTCAAAATATTTTTTGTCTTATGTGACAGTCTTTGACTATATTTTTTGAAAGCTATCCAGAAAATGAGGGTTATTGTATTGGGTTTGTGTGGCAGAGTTTTGGAGGAGTGGGGGAAGTGGCTTCTCACAGAAGCTCCCAGAAGCTTCCCCCATTTCTGAAAGAGACAATGCCAGCTCTGGCCCCAGGACAGATCACTGCTGCCCAAGGCCAAGCCCATCAATGACAGTGGTAGCACCCCTGGGATAATATAATTAGGAAGTGGAGGAAAGTGAGCAACTACAGTGAGAAAGGTATGAGAATGTGTGAAAGGAACAGCTCTGCAGACACCAAGGTCAGTGAAGAAGGAGGAGGTCTCCAGGTACTGGAGCAGATACTCCCCTGCAGACCTTGAAGAATACCATACTAAGGCAGGCTGTCCCTCTGCAGCCCACAAAGGTCCACAGTAAGGCAGAGATTCCACTTGCAGCCCACGGAGACACACACACCAGAGCAGGTGGATGCCCGAAGGAGTCTGTGACCCCATGAGAAGCCGGTGTGGGAGCAAACTCCAGCAAGACCTGTGATTGTGTGGAAAGAGGAGCCCACGCTGAAATATGTGGAGACATGTGAAGGATGCTGTGACGCCCTGGGAAGCCCATGCTAGAGAAAAGTCCCTGCAGGACCTACAGCCCTGTGGACTGAGGAGCTCACACTGGAGCAGTTTTGCTGGCAGAACTTGTGACCCTGTGGGGAACTAGGCTGGAGCAGTCTGATCCTGAAGGCGTCATCCCATAGAAGGGACCCACACTGGGGCAGTCTGTGAAGAACTGAAGCCTGTGGGAAGGACTCATTTTGGAGAAATTCATGAAGCACTGAATTCCATGGAAGGGACCCCAGGCTGGAGCCAGGGAAGAGTGTAAGGAGTCTTCCCTCTGGGGAGGATGGAGTGGCAGAGACAGCTTGTGGTGAACTGACCGCAACCCCAATTCCCCTTCTCCCTGTGCAGGTGAGGGGAGGAAAAACAAATTTGGAGTAGATATATGCCTAGGAAGAAATCAGGGGTGGAGTGAGGTGTTTTTAAGATGAGTTTTGGTTTCTCATTTCTACTCTGGTAAATGTAAGAGAATAATATACTTAGGATTGTTTCCTCTTGGGATTAATATGGTGATCTATGGGAGAACAAGGTGATAGAGAAGGGGGGAGCTGGAGAATCTTAGTCCTAGATGCCTTGTTTTCATACAAACATAGAATGGTATGCTTTGGAAAGAACATTTAAAGGACAAGTAGTTCAACCCACCTGCCATGATCAGGGATGTCCTCAACTAGATGAGGTTTCTCAGACCCTCCAGTCTCACCTTGAATGTTTCCAGGAACGGGTATAGTCTTGCTGGGCAACCAATTTCAGTGTCTCACCATCCTCATTGTCAAAAACGCCTTTCTCAAATGTAATCAAAATTTACTGTCCTTTAGTTTTAAACCATTACCCTTTGTCCTGTGCTGGCTTTTAATTCTACTGCTTTGAATTGCCTTTTTTTCCTTTATGCACTGACTGGTGTAACCTGTCACAACAGGCCCTGCTAGAAAGTCTGCCTCTCTCTTTCTTAAGTCCCCCTTTAAGCATTGAAAGGTCATAATTAGGTTTTCCTGAAGCTTTTTTTCTTCAGGTTGAACAATGCCAATTCTCTCAGTGTGTCTTTGTAGGAGAGGTGCTTCAGTCCTCTGATCACCTTCCTGGCCCTGCTCTGGACTCACTCCAACCGCTCAGTGTTGTAGTACCCCAGCTGGGTTCTCGCCAGAGCAAAGTAGAGGGGCAGAATCACCTCCTTCAACCTGCTGGTCATGCAGTTTTTGATGCAGCCCAGGATACAGTTAGCTTTCTGGGCTGCAAGCACGCATTTCTGGCTCACATCCAGCTCGTCATTCACCAACATCCCCAAGTCTGCCTTCTCAGGGCTGCTCTCAGTCCTTTCATCCCCCAGCCTGCCCTGACCTGTGTACAGGACCTTGCACTTGGTGTGGTTGAACTCCATGACATTCACATGGCCCCACATCTTGAGCTTGTCCGGGTCCCTCTGAATGGCATAAAACAATCTTTTTCCATATCAGTAAATGTAAGTTGTTTGTTACAGCTTCCTATAAGCATTGCACATTTAATTGCAGCTCAGATATACAAAGTATTTACTCTTCAAACTACATTCCTGGTATGTTCACTATAAAACATCACTGCGCTCAGCCTCAATTCCTGCAGCATATGTGGAAGTTGTTTTAGGATTGATGCTTCAGAGTTGACTTGGGCTCTTACAGCTCTCTTGAGTTGATCTGTGTAACTGTCCTTTCTCTCCCTGCTAAAATAAATGGCTGTGGGAAGCTTTGTTTATCTGTTTAATGTGTTTTACAGATTACTTCTTATCTCACTTTTCAGACAAGATGTTCAGAGCTGATATCTGTACAGTTTGTATCCAGCTGCTTATCACTTCCGCCTTTAATGGGCTTATCACATACTGTTTGGGGCTTAGGTGATAGTGAAGGGAAAACTCAATTTCTCTCCTATATTTAAGGATTCTTTGTCAATTGTATTCCTGTGTCTTCTTTTTTTTCTCCAGTGCGATTGCTGAAGAAAATGGCCATCCTAACACACCTCAGAAGGGACTGTTAACTGAAGATGCTGCCGTAGCTTCTGGGATACTTGAGGCAGCCTCAAAATCTGTTCTCTCACCCCAAGTAGTGCAGGTTTCCGAAGAGCAGAGTGCAGTGCCTACTCCAGTAAAAAAATCGAGCAAGACCAAACCACAAATAGACGTGAAAGCAGAGTTGGAGAAGAGACAAGGAGGAAAGCAACTGCTGAATTTGGTGGTAATAGGTAATACAGTTAAATTACATTGATGACAAGGATAAAGATTAAAAATTGTGTTTATTGAATCAAAGTGATACAGAAGCAACTCTTCTCTCCTCACTGAAGGAAAATCTCAGTGTTTTCCATTGCAGCTGCTTGGCTGCAGTTCTTAGGAGGGAGTACATCAGATGTACATGGCTAGGACATTGAGGTTGACTGACTTCCTTTTGACAGTGTAGCATGTACTTCAGTTTGGTTTCGTTCTTGCAGTGTCTTCTCTGTAGAATGAATTTGGAGGTTCTTTATGGCTGTCAGGCTCCTTGCCTGAATAAACTGTCTTTGTCTTACAGGATTGTAAAATTCTATGGATTGCCTGTGGATTAGCACATGTGATTTTCATATGATTTGGTCTATTTCTTCTTTAATATATTTAAAATATGCGAATTCATGAAACTGATCTAACATATATTTCCCTCCATAGGGCATGTTGATGCAGGTAAAAGTACCCTAATGGGTCATTTGCTGTACCTTTTGGGAAATGTGAACAAAAGAACTATGCACAAATACGAACAGGAATCTAAGAAGGCTGGCAAAGCTTCATTTGCCTATGCATGGGTCCTGGATGAAACTGGTGAAGAGAGAGAAAGGTATATTTTAATGGAGTTCACTTTTTTTTTTCTTTCTTCCTGAAAGAACAGCAGTTATTAGGAAATAAAAATCTGCTGTAAATGCTTTGGTAGAAATACTCTAAATGTTTAAAAATACATACTCAAATATTTGTCTTTAAGAGTACCTATTATTAAAAGACTGAATAGTATCCTTGTTTGTTTACAAGAAATGTGCACAGTAAGTTGAGTGTTTCTTCAGATATTTCTGTGCTGTGGTGCACAGCATAGGAATGCTTCTAGTAGATGAGAGCATTTACAGCTGCCTTACTGGCAGCTGCCTTGCTGCCAGATTTCTCTCAGTTTGGTGGTTGTTTTATAGAAGAGTTCTAGGTTAATTTTTTCTGGGAAAAGGTGTCAGAATTATTATAAACTAAGGACTGAAATGTCACTTCATCCTTTGTGACTTATATTCAGTATAAAATTATACATTATAAAATTATACGTTATTACATTAATAAATTATATTTGTTGTCTTTATAAGCTACCTTTTATTTATTAACTTGGAATATGAAATTTAAACTTTAATGATGGGGAGGCTACAAATATGGGGCAGGGGAAATAATCGCAAAGCAACCAAACACATATTTTAAAAGCAGCCTTATATCAGTTCGGGCTGGTGATATTGTAGTGGTACTGTTGTTGTGACATTATAATCTAAGGACTTCAAAGAGAAATGCTGATTGGGAGAAGGTCTCTTACTTTCTATTACATGTGATTAAGAAAAGCTTGTGGAATAATTGTCATGAGCCCTAAGCTCATTCTTTGGTCTTTGTGGGTTATTTTTAATGTCCAACAGAAAATAAATTGTAATTATTATGGGAAAATATTTCCAATTTGGTATTTTTGAATGATTCTGTTTTCTCTTTGTTTTTTGTATTTTTAAAGGAAAACCTTTTGGAGCAGTCCATAAATGTTCGGGGGCTTAAGGGTGTTATTTTGTTGGGTTTTTTTGTCATTGCTGGTAGCATATTTTAAATATCTCTGCTAATGTGAGCAGCTTTGTCCCTTTAAAGTACTGTATATAAAGGGAGATGCAGATGATTAACTCATGTCTAAGGTACAGACATGTACATGGTAGATGTTCTGCACAGCACGTAAGATAGAATTCATCTGATCAACAGCAAACATGTGGCTGTTAGTGAGATTTGGAACAGTGTGTGCTGCAATCCCTCCTTGAGAATCAGTAGTTCTGCGTGTGGATCTTTGCAAATGTATAGCAATATTCCTATACTCCCATACATTCCATTTTTCTATTTTTGGCTTTGTTTCTGATACTGCCTTTTGTAAAAAGCTAAGTACTAAAAGTAGAATGAGTAATGATTTAAATACACGATACAGTTTTCGTCTTCTCACTGAGACTGTTGAGTCGTAGTCTATGGGTGTGTGGAGTTACTAGTCAATTCTGGGTGTTTGTTTCTTCATGACTAGAGTTCACAGAATCACAGAATATTGGGAATTGGAAGTGACCTCGAAAGGTCATCTAGTCCAACTCCCCTGCCTGAGCAGGATCACCTAGATTAAATCACACAGGAATGCATCCAGATTGGTCTTGAATGTCTGCAGAGAAGGAGACTCCCCAACCTCTCTGGGCAGCCTGTTCCAGTGCCCTGTCACCCTAACGGTGACAAAGTTCTTCCTTATATTCAGGTGGACTTTCCTGTGTTCCAGCTTGGACCCATTTCTCCTTGTCCAATCACTGGCCATCACTGAGAGAAGCATGGCTCTGTCCCCCTGCCTTCAGGTGTCCCCCTGAAGGCAGGGGGACACCCCTTGAAGGTGTTCCACTGCCTTTATCATCTTGGTGGTCCTTCACTGGACTCTCTCAAGGAGTTGTATGTCCTTCTGGAACTGGCCCAGAACTGGACACAATATTCCAGGGCAGAATAGAGGGGGAGAAGGACCTCTCTTGACCTACTAACTACACCCTTTCTAATACACCCCAGGATGCCATTGGCCTTCTTGGCCACAAGGGCACACTGCTGGCTCATGGTCATCCTGCTGTCCAGCAGGACCCCCAGGTCCCTCTCACTTACACTGCTCTCCAACAGGCCAGTCCCCAACCTATACTGATACCTGTAGTTGTTCCTCCCCAGATGCAATACCCTACACTTGGCCTTGTTAAATCTCATTCAATATCTTCCTTTCCATCTCTCCAACCTGTCTAAATCTTGTTGAATGTCAGCACAACCTCCTGGTGTGTCAGCCACCCCTCCCAGCTTTGTGTCATCAGCAAACTTGCTGACTGTGCACTCTATTCCCTCATCCAGGTCATCAGTGAATACATTGAACACTACCCGTCCCAGTACTGACCCCTAGGGGACTCCACTATTTACAGGCCTCAAGCCAGACTCTGCCCCACTAATGACAACTCTCTGGCTTCTTCCTTCAGGCAGCTCCTGAAAGGCAGCTCTAGAGGTCTACTTTTCCAGCACCTGGGTTTCTTTCTTTCTCTTTTATTTTGTGCAGGCTAAATCAGACAAAAGCTATGAAGTGTATAATTTCATGATTGCATTTTTAATGGCTTGCTTCATCTCTCTATGAATCTTTCAAGGCAGTTTTATTGATCCATTGCATGTATGTTTTGTTTAAGGGGAGTGACAATGGATGTGGGTATGACCAAATTTGAGACAAAGACTAAAGTAATTACACTGATGGATGCTCCAGGCCACAAAGACTTCATTCCAAATATGATCACAGGAGCTGCACAGGTAGAGATGGTCTAAAACTCTTTCTTTTTCCTACAGCATTATTATGTATAACTTTAACTGGATTTCTTCTTTTAAAATCTAAGGTGAAATGAGTTGTTGCTGATGCTGAGATACCTTTGAGGCTTTCATAGGTTTTCTGAACTTCAGGAATGTTTGTTTAAATGCAGTTGCTTTTTGGGAGGATGTTAACATTTTGGAGGAGACCTATTAGGGCATCAGGTTGAATACTAAGCTGCAGTTTGATAAAAGCAAAGTTGAGTTTTTAAAGCTATTCAAATGTGGCATACATCTACTCAGGAAGTTCTGTGAAAGTGGTCTTGTAGGTAAAGATTTTCAGTGGTCTTGAGCTTAAAGAAAGATTTGGTGAGATCAAAAGGAATTGTTATAAAATCATTAAATGTATGAAATCATGAAGCAATTTATGCAGAATGCATCTGTGTTGTCAATAGGACCTTGGCAGCAGCTGCATGCTGTTTGCTTTGGAAACAGTAGGTAAAATCAAAAGCATTGGGCACTATCCACTGAATTCAGTATGGCACTTACCATTCTTGTACAGGTTATTTAATTTATGGAAAAAATAGATCAGAAAGGGGAAAACCACACATTTTATGTCATGTAACCATGATTTTTTTTCAATGCTTTTACAAATAGCAGAATTGATTCTTCAAAGCAGAGATGTAATCAGAGGGTTTTTTTGTTTGGTTTTTCTTCTAAGCTAGTTAGTATATAGAGGCTTTTGTTTTGTGCATGTTATTAGTGTGAAATAGGTTTTTTGTTTCTGTTTTTTTTTCTGAAGACCACTGTAAAGATGGAGTACTGTTAGTACAACTTCTCAGATGGAGAACTGTACTGTAGCAAGGCTCGTTTGCTCCAAATTCTGCTGCATCTCTGAAGCAGAGCCTGGGTAAGAATTTAGATTTTGTGGCCCAGCAATTAGGTTGCAGGATGGTCAGAAGCTTGCAAATTGTGGAATAGAGCTTGTATAGACATCTTTGTTGGGTAGTGTGTGTTGTAGGAAGTTTAGGAGTTTTAAAATCAGAGTGAATCTTTAGTTTTAGAACAATGGACAATGTTGTATCAACCATGCCTTTTTCTTCACAACTTTAAATTAAAATAGTTTGTCTTTCTTGAGAAAACTAATTGAGACAGCAAGCATTAGGAGAAGACTTGCAGATCCACCAGCAGCTGTATCAATTCAGCAGAGGATGGGGCTGGTCAAATAAAACATGGTATATCTGTGTTCCTTCAGTTCTTAGTACGGTGAGGGGTCGGTTTGCTCTGAAGCCTGCTTAGGGAATCACTGAAACTTTAAAAGTTTCAGTTGGCTCTTACAGTAGGCTCAGCACTGCAGCAATGGGTGGAAGAAAGTGAACGTGGAAATGTCCCTGATGCCTTTTTGTCGTGGAGAATTCTGTTAGGAGGTGAATCCCCAACTGCTGTCGTGCAGAATGCAAATCAACCTTATCAGGGCCAGAATCTGGCCTTTGATACATATGGTTTGTTCACGTAAGTTCTGAGGTACAGTTTTTATAATTTGTAATGTACAGGATGTCTCTTTTTGAGGGAGAAGTTCACCACAATGCACTTCTGAGGCAAAGAGATGTGGGGAAATTCATCCTCCATCCTTTTCCCGTACTCACACTTGCACGGTCTCTGTATGAGCTCTGGAGATTTCGTGCCAAGGACAAGGCAAGGGGAATTCAGAGCTAGAACATTGTGCTCTTTCTTCCTACTCCTGGCATCCTGAAGCATAAGCATGTAAGGAAAGGTAGAAAGCACCACCTTTTCTTTGCTCTTTTCATTATGCCAACCTCATCAGTCCTCTGAATTTGACTAACATGCACCTCTTGACAGTGGTACCTGTCTTGTTCACTTCTGTTGCTTGTACACAATGATGCTCTAGCCAGCTATGGCTTACCAAAGCAGGGGAAGTAGATGAAGTATAAGCAGCAACATTTAGGGTTAACAGCAACATCTGTGGGTTTCTTCCCTGTGTTTACATCCTGATTTTTGTGCCGTGCTGTAGATGTTGTGATAACTATTTGCTCTTTATGCTGCAGCAGAGTTTGCCTACATGGTAAAATTGGCTACTTAGTCTTTTCTACCTTGGATTTTGGCATGCTTCAGTGTGAGTAGACTATGAAGCATCCACATCCAACATCAACAAATTGACACAGTTGTGAAGTGATCTATCTGTAATTTTTGCAGCTTTTTACTTTGAAGGTGTCCAGACTGAGGCAGGGAGAACTCTACTTGTACCCACTCGTAGCTTCTGGAGTGTGGGCTGTGTTTAATTGATGACTGTGCAGCACATCCATAATGGGTAGTTTGAAGAGGACAGGTTCTCGGAAACAAGAGTTAGTTTGTGTTCACAAAAAATAGTGGCTTATGACTTGTGTGACATAATGCCATAATATCTCACCAAAGTGGACATGACACAGATAGAACTGAGGAGTTTCAATTACATTGGTCATTTAAAACACATCAGGATGTGTGAAATGTTGCTAATTGACATATTTACCCAGATTATTTTGACCTCTTAACCACTTCCGTGGGTTTTGGTTTGTTTGTTTGTTTTTATCTAGGCTGATGTGGCTATTTTGGTTGTGGATGCTAGCATAGGAGAGTTTGAAGCAGGATTTGAGACGGGTGGACAAACTCGAGAACACGGATTATTAGTGCGCTCTCTCGGAGTGACACAGTTAGCTGTTGCAGTCAACAAAATGGACCAGGTACATGCTTGTTTTTTTCATTTAACTGAAAGGCTTCCATCTAGGATTGTGGACCCTAAGTTTAAGGATCAGTATTGTGAAACTAACAATAAATGTTTCTTTCTTTTATTCTCAGCTCTGTCTCATGTGTTTACTCTTTATTTTATGAGTATATTTTGAAAGCACGCAGAAGGAGAATTTTGGTGCTGAAACTAGTAAGGGTGCCTACTTCTGAAAATAGCCCGTAAGCAGTTAAGCCAGTGGCATCTGCAAAGGCATCTTGGTGGTCATTAAGGCTCAAGATCCCAAGAGCTTCATTTAAGCTTATAAGTGTAAAGTGTGTTCAATGTTGTAGTTTAGATTGTGTGTATTCTTCTGCGTTGTATGTATTCTTGCTGAATTTGAATTTTTTATAAACTTTTTAAAAAGTTCAAGTACAAATCAAACTACAGGGGCTTGCAAGTTAAGTGGTGTGTTGTTGTTAATGTCTATGCTCTTATGTATTCAACTATGAATCCAGGTGGAAATTTCATATTATTAGGTGGTATGTGTGAAGAACACCTACTGGTACTACAGATCTGGTGACATGCAGCTGCATGTTTGAGCCACAGTTCAAAATCTGCAATTTTATTATCATAACCTGTTTTCTATTTTAGGTCAATTGGCAACAGGAAAGATTTCAGGAAATTACAAGTAAGCTTGGCCAATTTCTTAAGCAAGCTGGCTTTAAGGTAATGTAAAATTCTGAGGACTTTATTGCTTTATTTAGGCATTTGGGTAGGATGAGGTTTTCTTATGGTCAGGTTATTTTGCGTCATTTTCCTACTGCTACTGTGTGTATGCAGTATAGCAAATTACTTTTCTTACTGGTAGAGTGTACATTGAGCCCTGGATAAGGCTGCAGTCAGTTCTTTACTGCTTTTTCTGTCATCTTTCTTTGGGGCTGTTGAATCTTTGGATCACTCACCTATTTCTTTGAATAGTTGCAAAGCATAGCAGACCAGGGATCACCTGTATCAATTCTGTATTCAGAAGTTACATGAAGTACAGTAGAGAGTTTTATACCACAGCAGGTGTCAGTGTGGATTATAAACTGAAAAGAATATTCCCCATGTATCATTCCTGATTGTTCTTCTTGCGTTTCTTCAGTTCCAGTTATTGTCTCTGAACTGGCTGTGGCCTTCCTGAAATACCTATGCATAAACCATCAATTCAGCCGAAACTTTGCTAGTCAGATAGGGAATTGGAGTTTCCTGATCTCAGTATCTCCAGTTCTTCATTGTAGCACTGTGATCAGGCAAGAGATAAACAGAAAGGAAATGGACCCATCGAGTAATCTGCCTTCTCCAGGGGAAATACAAATATGCAAGCTTAGATGTGTAATAGTGAGAAAATTAACCTCTTGCTTTTGCTAGAAGATACCATTTTTAATTTATGCTTAACTTCTTTTTCCAAATTAGGAATCAGATGTGGCTTATATCCCTACAAGTGGCCTTGGGGGTGAAAATCTGGTCATGAGGGGCCAGTCAAATGACCTCACACAGTGGTATAAAGGAAAGTGTTTGTTAGAACAAATTGGTAAGTGTAGTTTTCCTCATTTGAAAACTAACATATCTTACTCTTGCATATGTCAAAACTTGTATTTTGGGGAAAATGTGGGACAGAGTTCTTGGAGTGCAATATAATTGATGTATGGTTTATCCATGAGAAGTTGTTGAAATAATTACTGAGTACAGAAATTCTAAAAGATCTTTATCAATTTGTTTGCAGATTCTTTCAAACCACCACAGAGATCAGTGGATAAACCATTTAGGTTGTCTGTTGCTGATGTTTTTAAAGGTTGGTCATTTTTATAATATTTTCACCATCATTTCACTAATATTCAACACAAGTTTTGAAAAATTATGTTAATTTTTTATCTTAAAATTGTCTTAAGAAATAAGACTTAAAGTAGGAGCTTTATATGTATTAGTGGTCTTGAACAGTAGTAAGTTTTCAAGCACAGTTGGATGTTTCTCTTCCCCAAAATGATTCTTGTTGCCTAAATGAGTGTTCCTCAAACGTGCTATAAGTGTGACTTCGGGTTCTTTTACCTTCCACTCCTAGATTTTTTAAAAGTTTGATTTATTCCTTTTATCCCCTGCTGCAACTGTAAATAATGGCAAATTCCTTCACTTTAAAGTGTTTTAGGAGTGTTGTGGAAGAAAAGGGTGGTGAGACTATTATAGCCAGCCAAGGCTTTGATAAAGTGCAGCAAGCTGTTCCCTAGCACTAATGAAGTTAGGGGCAACAAATAACTATAACCAGTTCTTCTTCCCATTGTCTGGAGAGAGTAGATTGCCATGAGCCATTAAGGTTTTAATAGAAACCTGCATATTTGTAATAATTATTGAAACTCAAACGTTACTTATGTATAGGGTGTTATAGGGGAATTACAAACAAACCAGATCAAAATACTGATTATAATTGGAAAAATCAGTTTTGCACAGTTTTGATGTGGGCTTTTGAAAGAGCCCTAGATGCTCTACATGCCCTTGGTTTGCTGACTTAACGTATTGAAGCCATAATGTTAAATATTGAAACCTTGTATGAGAATTTACCATAGTGTGTCACCACTAGTTTCATTATCTGGGCTGTCACTGTATTTTTTTTTTTCCCTTTTGTATGCTGTGGGAAAGTGTTAGGATTCTTGATCGAGATCTTTCAAAATATTATCACTTTTTTTTTGTTGCAGTAGTCATTTTTGTGTTGAGCTAAGTTTCACAAAATGAGCAATTTTGCCTTTAGTGTACTTGCTAGACTATGCAGGAAAATAATGGTTCTGGAAGGGACTTGGTTTATCACTAAATGTGGCCTCTTAGGTGTTTTACCTTGTGATCTCAAAACTTTAACTTGGATGCCGCCAGAGGAAGTAGCTGTGGGTATATGAAGCAACAGTTCTCAGCTCTATTCCTGTGCATGCTCAGGAGGAGCTGTCCATAGAAGTGTGTAAAAAGTGAGAGTGATGATTGTAGTCTTATGTAGTGTGGAATACCCCTTTCTTTATTAAGGTTACTCGCGTGTTTGATTCCTCTACCTCAGCCTGATTTTAGCTGTTGTCCTCCATAGCCCTTGTAATATTTTCTCCAAACTTAGCTCCTGATCCAAGAGGTCCCTGTGAATTCCTTCACTGCTGCATGAGTTCCCACTTATATAATATTGTGAAGGGTTTGCTGTGACTTTAGGAAAGCCTTGTCCAGCAGCCAAATCCTGATGACAAAGAACTTGCCCTGGCAGAATCAGGAGTACCACAATACACAGAAATCAGGCCTTTTAATTGATTTTTTTTTTTTTTTGATACCTTGATTCTTTCCCCCACTGTGCATCTTGTACTTGCGTTGGTTTCAAGGGGAGCTGGAGGAACTCAGCACTTTGTGGAAAGCAGTTAGCCTGGGAGCGTGCGACACTCCGAACACCACACTGGTTTACCAAAACAGAGCTGGGGCTGATGTTGAAATGTTTCTTGATTGTGTGTGGAGGTAGTTGAGAACCTGGGACCAGTTCACGTTTCTGATTGCCTGCAAGTGCTTGCAGGGCCAGCTTCAGGTCCTCTTGGGTACCATTGTGAGGTGGTATTTGTACCTGGGGATTCTATTTTCTCAGAAGTATCTGCTGCTTTGGTTGGCACTGTATGTGATCTGTGAATTGATTGTGTTCATTTCATTTGCTGGAATGAATAAAGGAAAACAGGGGTGATGTTTTCCCAGCTACATAGATGGGAGCATTCATCAATAATGATGATGAACACAAAAGAGCCAGTTGGTAGTATGTGACCTCAAAATTTTAGGTCGACTTGATCTTCTGAATTCAGCTTTAAATTAAGGTTTCAATCTAATGTGACAAAGGTTTTTGCTTCTCACTGAACTCTAATGTTCAAGCAAAGGGTGTATTTGTCATTTGCGTGGATGTTGAAGACGTCATTGTCAAATGACTTCAGAGGATTCTTTTTAAATACACCTGCAAACATTGTAAGGAGATGAGCTGTTTCTTAAGGTGTGTATATATAAATGTGCTCATGTATGTAGCGCAGCTGTGGAAATAACCAACATACTCAAGAGTATTAAGACACTGAAGAAGAAAAACTTTACAAAACCTTTATTCAGGAATACTTAAGTCATCCGCAGTTATAATAACTGTTCTTAGTAGGAATGAATCAATCTAGGACTTTGCAGGAGTAAATGTAGTATACAGACAGAGCATGTAGGACTCTTCCCCAGTTAAGTAGTAAATGGCATAAGAATTAGCACCTGCATGCATGAGAATTTTTATAAGAGTTTTGGTATGTTTTTTACACTTGTAATTCTAGCAAGAAAGTACTGAATTAAATAAAATTGCTAGAAATTAAGGGGCTTAATCTAATATTGAAAAACTGAAAAATATTTCTTCATATACCTATATCTGTATAAGGAAGGATATTTCTCCCTTAGTTTTGAAAAACATAGCATCTACAGGTTTTGAATTTAATGTTTCATTTTCATTATGATGCGCAGCTGGCTAACTTGCAAGTACTGAGCACTCTACCAGAAGGGGAAAAATACTCTTTATTTATTGTATTATAAACTTATCTGTTCATTCCTGTCAGGCTAACTTGTGATGGGAAATTGATCTTATCATCAAGGTTTTCAAAATTATTACTATGTTTATTACAGACCAAGGATCAGGATTTTGTGTGACTGGTAAAATAGAAGCAGGCTACATTCAAATTGGAGAACGACTTCTGGCAATGCCTCCCAATGAAACTTGCACTGCAAAAGGTACAGTCTTCAGAAGCGTGTTTACTTTCAGGTCAATACTTGGCTAGAAGCAGTTACTGAAATGGTAACAGACTGTCAAACTGATACTAACTGTCAAACATAAAATATGAAAGCATAAAACGAATTTCTTTAGATGTGACTGTGTCTGTATAAATATGTCTGTGAAGAGTATGTGATGTTTTGCATTTTTTTAGCCTCTTTTTACTATATCAGATATTCCAAATGTTAAAGTCTCATGCCTTTTGACATTACTTTATGAAGAATCTGAAAGCATCTGAATTCCAGCAACGTATATAAAAATATGCACTACAGGAATCATTAATATGCAGCTATACCGTGGAGTGTTAGTGCTGCTAGGAAGTGTGAGGATGTTGAACAATCTTTAGAAATTAATCTTATGAATTAGCTGTGAAAAGGCTTGAGAACTAAGTCTCTGCTGCTTGGTGTTCATCAGATTTGTCACTGATCCTTTCATTATATATAAACTTCCAGGGTATAATTAATTGGTCTGAGCAACTACAAAAGAGAAGAAAATTGGATTTACATTTCAATATACTTGAATTCTGAAAAGAGGAATGGCTAAATCAAGGCATTTAAATGTTTAGCTCTTTCCTTACTAATTTTGCTGTCTTTGTAGCACAGGGTTGGTTTTGTTTCATGTGGAAGTTGAAAGATAGAATCATGGTTTTCCAGCATTGGCCAGTGAACAAAAACTTTCAAAAAAGTTCTCAAAAGTAATGAATAAGTTTCTGTATCTAACTGTGTAGCCTGAATTCGGCAATGTGCTGCTCTGACTGTCTTGTTCTGTTCCAGAACTGGCTTGTTCAGTACAAGTTTGGGAAGCTTGTCACAGTGCCTGTTGTGATACAGTCGTATGCAAGCACAGGAATGTTACAGTAACATGGGTGAATGTGGATCAGATCGCTGTAGTCACCCAGCTATTTAGGGAGAGAGGAAGTGGCATGGAAAGCTATGTATTTTGCTTGAGTAATCCCCAGTGGCACAATTCTGTGATTTTATTTTTTTCTTTCATACTGCCTCTGAAAGGCAGGTGAAGGTTGGGGGTGTTAGTTCATTAAGCATATCATACTTACATTTAAAGGAAAGAGGGTATAAATTAATTTATCATCCAATATTTACTGAAGGCATTATGTGCATTAGGATTCTAGTTTTTCATTTCAAAAGACCAAGTTTCATTTGTTCTGGGAGAATGACACACGTATGCGAAATGTTTATCAACACTCAACATAAACAGCAGTATGTAACGTGCCTCTAGTTGAATGATGCTTTCTGGCATATTTTTTTGACAAGTGGTTTTGGGAACAGACTTGCAAATCGATAAATATTATCTATAGCAAAGTAGAACTGGATCCTATAAACATATGCAGGATTTATTAAAATTGAAAGGGTTTTTTTCCTTTACTTCTTGTTGTCTTCCAGAAACCTCAGAATGTTAAGTCAGGAGCAGTTAGTTTATTTTTTTTTAAGTGATTAAGATACATCACAATCGGTATAAAATTACTTTTAAAGCTGCTTTCTAATCATTGCGCGAACGGTGCCTTGAACGGAAGGCATCGGTTACGCTTTTTTATGAAAGAGTCAGCAGACCCGCTTAAGGTAAATGAAAGTTGACATAGTACCATTAAAGTATATGAAAGATGCGGTCTGGGGTGTGCGTGTGCCTCAAAGGATGGGTGGGGCAGATATGGAGATATTAGTACTACGGCATTTTCAGGACTGCGTCATCTGCGCTATGTGACAAGTGCCAGGGTCCCCTCTTCTGGCTTAAATAAAGCCATGGTATTGTACAGGGTGGGGTGAGAGAGAAATAGCAAGTCCTCGCCAAGTGGGGGGGAAAAAACTTCCTCAGTCTTCTCAGTTAAAAAGCTTTTACTCTCAACCCATTCATACTGAAAATTGATGAGTAATGGTTGATGAAGCACAAATGGCCCAAACAGAGCTGTTTGTTTGTAGCTCGGAACCTAGGTACTTCACTGTGAGGTTCTGTTCTTACTCATTTCCAGGAATCACACTGCATGATGAACCAGTTGATTGGGCTGCAGCAGGAGATCATGTTAGTCTCACTTTGACCGGCATGGATATCATCAAAATCAAGTGAGCCAAACTGGGTTTCAGTTTAAGTAACGGTTTGTTTTTAATGAAAAGCTTTATAACTATTACACTTAACAATCAGCGGTTTACTTGAAGAATGATGTGGCTACCAGGATATTTAAAACCAAAGTGATGCATATCACCTGGCTTGCATGTACAAACGTTGGAAACATCTGCTACATGTACAACGGCAACCTCAGACAAATACTGTTAGTTTTCATACTTGGCCCTAACGCTGACACTGGTAACCTTCATAGCTTTTTCTCCCTAAGACTAGTCCTTGGACATCTTCAATGCTGAATCAAGTAAATCCTTACTGCAGAATAAAACAAAAGATTTTTTAAGAGCCTAACGAATCATAAATCGTTATAACAAAACACATCCGAACAACTGCCGTTGTGTACTGACAGGTAAATCCGGACAGGCAGAAAACCTACTCAACACATTTAACTGCTTGTAACTTTTGAGTTAATGCTTTGCTGGCCCTTTTTGGGGGGAATCTGATGTGGGGCATAGCAAATATCTCTGTGTCTGTTGTAGTCTGTAGTTTTTGTGCTAAGCATTAGCCCCAAGCTTTTAGGCAAGTGTCAGGTCAGGCTAGAAAATTTGATCCCAAATTTGTTCATCCTTTCTATGTTCCAGTGGACTTCAGACAGCAAACTTTCAAGCTACTGTTTGAAAAACTCCTTGTGTTGATAATTTTGAAACTTTTTGCTCCGGTTTAAGATAAAAGCACAAGCTTTTCTGTATTGCCATTTGATAATGGGTTATGATGCTCTGTGGTAAATGGAGTGGAAGGTCTTGTTCTCCCTGTTGAATGAAGGCTCAAGTCAATTTGTTACCTTGATGTTGTTTACCTTTTGGAGCTATGTTAGATTTTCAAGAAAAGGTACAAAGCTTGAAGTCCTCTCGATAGTGATAAAATTTGATTACAATGATGTATATGTTTAATTATGCTGTATGTTCTCTGCAGTCATATTTTTCAGTGGGATTAATTTTCCTTTCATATTAGGCAGCTAAAACTAGCCACTGTGAAAAGCTGTGTCTGGCTCTACCGTATTGGCTTGTAACGAGCAGCAGCTTTCTTGTGACTTCATGCTGAGTTTCTTTGGAAATGAGTGTTGCTGAGAGCTTAAGTTTTTGAGAATCCTGATCATTATATTCTTTTATCCACAAAAAAAAAAAAAAAAAGAATTACAGGAAGCAGCACCACAGTTTTAGGCACCCTGCAGTATTTTATGCTATTGATCTGGAACAATTAATCTTTGAATGAAAGTCTTAATTCTTCAAAGTACCTACGCACAGGAAACAGTGACATTTTTAGAAACTGATTAGCAATGGACGTAATTGTTCACTGAACTAGACAGACCTCTTCATGCGTACCCACAAAACACCCTAGACATTGTCTAGGAATTGATTTCATTACAGGCTTTAATACGATGTTCCTGAATTACGGTTTTTTTTCCTCTGGGTTATCCTAAAGTGGTGTTGTCTTTGCTTCTCTTAAATATTTATCTTTTTCCAGGACAGTGACTAAAATTTATATGTCAAGATATGTACCAGTTTCTTTTGTTCTCTTCTAGTGTTGGGTGTGTATTTTGTGATCCCAAGGAGCCCATTAAAGTTTGCACCCGTTTCAGAGCTCGGGTTCTCATCTTCAGTATTGACGTTCCAATCACTAAAGGGTTTCCTGTAAGTCTCTGTGAAGCTTCTTGTGTTCTTTACAGGTTGCTCAGAACTCTTCCCTTTCCATGTTTCACCCCTCCCCACACCCATCGTGGCCCACTTCATGTGGGCATGTGATGGTTCGTTTTGCTGGTGCAAAAGGTCAGGACAGTCATGCCAAGGAGCTGTGTTTTAATCAAACAATGCAGCTTCTATTGTCTTCATGCAATAGGTAAAGGGAGGAAGTAAAGAGAGGGAGAGAACCATTTTCAGACCCCATATGAGGGGTATTTAACATCTAAAAGTGGTTCAGTCCCTCCAGAGGAAATGGATTCCTCTGTAATTTAAAGGGGATGTAAGGGGCTGTTGTGGCTGCTTGTGCATATTGTCACTGTCACATGCCTGAGCCACTTAAGAGAATTGGAGTTTCACCACAGCTAGGCTAGGCTGTCCTCTAGAAAGCCCACACCTGGTATGAGCGTAGCAATGTGCTTAGCTGTATTTTTCATGTTTTGAAAGGCATCTCTACAGTTTGTACTGCAGAACTGGGCTGTAGTGGCAAAAGCAAAACACTCAAGAAAGAAGGAATTTATTCATGATAAATTAATACATGACCTTTGTGTCACATCTCTAGAGATCACAAAGTTAGGAACTAGGAACAGTTACTGAATATAAGGAAGAGACTCCTGTGAGAGGTTTTGAAAGCATTTGTTTAAAAAAAAAATCAGTCTTAAAAGAAGTTGATGAATTAAAGTATTAATGTCTAGGCTTTCTGATTATTGTAGAATGTTTAATAACTGAAAAAAATATTTTTAGGTGCTTTTACACTATCAAACTGTAAGTGAACCTGCTACTATTAGAAGACTGTTGAGTGTCCTGCACAAAAGCACTGGTGAAGTGACAAAGAAAAAACCTAAGTAAGTGTTTTGAATAGTCTAGGATTACTCCAGAAACAGTCTAACTTTTGATTAATGTATGATATTATTAATACCATTTATAGGTATATAGAACCAATAGCAGGTTCTATTATGCAGCAGTACTGTGTCTATAAGAACATTCTTTCATTGTTTTATAGTTGTTTTCATATTTAGATTTCTGGGTGCTTTGCAAAGTGAGAAAGCTCCTGTCCACTTGATAAATGCTGAGCAACTGAGAAATAAAATGATTTGCCTAATGTCGCCTGCAGAATTGGGAACAAATCCCAGATCTCCAGCTCTGCACTTAAAGGACTTTTTATTTTTCACTTTGGTTTGGGTGCGGGTTTTTTTGTTTGTTTTAGTTTTGGGGGTTTTGTTGTTTTGTTTGGGTTTTGTCTGTTTTTTTTTTTTTTTTCCTGTAATAGCGTAGGAGCCTTCATATAATTCTGGAGATGGGTTGCTGTCTAAAATAAGAGAGTTAAAATAAAATGAGACTTGGAGAGTCTTCCCATACAAATCAAACTGTGGGAGCATCCCTTTAGGTATTTAAAGCTGTATTTGGGTAGAAATGGTATTTGATATATGCAACATTATCAGAATAATCCTTTTCCAGAAACTGTATAGTTGAAACTGTTGCTAAAAGCTAATAGGAATAAAAATAATAACTTCTACAGAGCAGTGAATTGACTCTTTAGTCATTGGTTCTGAAACAAGAGTTAATTTTACTAGACGTAAAAATATTTTTGAAAAAAGTATTAATGAGATAATTAACTTCAGAACAATTTGCAAAATGTTGTGGCAGGTGACTTTTTCAAAGGTATGCTCCCAGCCAACTGAGTTTGCAGTCTGGTGGCTTGGGTTATAGTTGAAATCAAGGTTGAACATTTTATTTTTGGCTTTTTAAAATTATTTTTTCCAGTTATTCATTGCTCTCTTTCACTTGTGCAAGCATATATTTATAATATCATTTTTTTGCTTATTTACCTGCAGGTTCTTGACTAAAGGACAGAATGCCCTAATAGAACTACAAACTCAAAGACCTGTTGCTCTAGAATTGTATAAGGATTTTAAAGAGCTTGGGAGGTTTATGTTACGCTACAGTGGTTCCACTATTGCTGCAGGAGTTGTCACAGAGGTATGGCATTTTTATAACAGACTCTGTACTGTAAAGGTATGGTGTTAACTTCCACACACGTCGTTTAGCTTTTGTGATAAGAACTGTTTTACACCCTGGGGCCTAAAATATTAATTTATTCTCCTGAGAAACAGGATATAAGGAAAACTTGCCATGGTTCTGTTCAGTTTATTAGGAGCAAAGACTACTCTACATAGAATACCTGAATAAGAGGTTTTTTCCCTCTCTCTGAGACAAAAAAAAAAAAAAACCAAAAAAAAAAAAAACCCTTCAGTATTTTAACATGTCAGTCTTTCTAAAGTCTCATTGCCTGTATAAATACACCACATGCAGTTTGTGAATAAGAAGTGTCGGTTGTTTTTACTGTGGCTAGTTTGGTTTCCAGATCTTTTTCTGTGTTAGAGACATTTGTATGTTTGATTCTTACTGATTTCTGTAGATACTTTCTGATCCTGTAAAAGTGAGAGGAAGTAAATCTAAACATTTATATTTAAGTAAAGGCACAACTTTATATTTAAGTAAAGGCATAACATATATTTAAGTAAAGGCATAAATAATTTATATTTAAGTAAAGGCAAAACATTTATATTTAGCCTCACTAAAGTGAGGCTAAATATAAATGTTTTGCCTTCTGTTAGGCGAATAACATATGAATGTCCATCTGTCATCTTAAAAAAAATCTTGCTATGATTTTGGCGTTAGAATTTAATTTCTAATTCCAGGCCAGAGGAGAGAAATTTCATCACATTAAACAAGTTCTGGTACTGAGACTTAAGCTGAGTCATTTCGTCTCAAAACTTGGAACTAGAGGGTGAGAATTTCTGGCTTCTCTCCCTGAGTGTGTAGGAGTGCATTGTGAGGCCTGTCAGAGGCTATGGGCCTTGTGGAGCTTTAATGCTCTTAACAGTCTGTCTGCCCTTAAATAGAGTGCTGAATTAGGTCTTTAATCTTGCACCTATCTTTCATTAAATTTACCTTGAAGTGAATGAGCTCCTATTTAGATCTATGATGCCTAATGTTTGTAGAACTGGGGACTAAAAACACTTTGCTTGGTGGGAATTGCTGGTTTAGTACTTGTGATCTTGTTACAGAGAATTTCAGAGCAAAAGGCATTAAATTTTTTTTCCACGGCTGACTATCGTGTTGAAAAAAGCTGTGATCTTTTTGCATTGACTACTTAATTTTTCACCATAGGTTTTTTTCCATTTGCATATATTTTTAGATTAAAGACTGACAGCGTTGCCAGAACTTCCACCGTCCAACCAAAATGCAATCGGATATCCAGGCTTCTGTTTAAGAATCCAGTTGCTTCAACAGAAGGAACAAGTGCAATTAACGGGAGAGAAGAGGATGATGAGAAAAGTTAGATTGTGTGAGATGTCTGGGAAGCCCTTCATCAGTCTCTCCAGCTGCAGAACCAGATGCCCACTCACAAGAAACTTATGTTGCACTTCTCCATCTCAAGAGTCTCGTGTTTCTCCATGTGGAATTTACCCCTTAGAGAGCTTGATGGAAAGAGCTTAAAAAGTTGAATTTGAGAAAAAGATAATGAATCATCGTGAAACAAACATCTTACTTACCGATATAAGTTGTTTACATACTTTTTTTATTTGCTTTTTTTTTTTTTTGCTGCACTTCAGTTCAGTAAAGTAACTTTATTGGTCTAATATATTTTAGGTTTCAGTTGAATGCATATTCAGAGGGAAAAGAAAAAGAATTACTTGCTTTTGGTTTCAAGAGAATGGCGTGTAGTAGTATCCTGGGATTGCTTTCCCTGTCCTCAAATTTATTTAAAAACAATTTTCTTTTGCTGTGTAGTGGAAGGTGTGCCAAAATTGGCTAATTTTATTTTTTAAACTCTAGAACAATAAAATTGTCTGAGCATAAATTTTGTCTCCTTGCTCTTCTGTTGTTTTAAAGACCACTGAATTGTGTTAAAGCATTCTTTACTTCCCATGCCTCAGAAGTTTCAGAGTAAACTTGTGAATTAAAATGTGAAACTGGCATGTGTCTTCTCTTTCTGTGGAAACAATTTCAGTTTTTCTGACGTGTTCCTCGGTGAGGCTACTGCACGAACACAACTCTAATCCAGACTTGGGGCTCTTTTGAACAAAAGCTGGCAGTTTAGTCTTGGGTAAGCTAGAGACAGACTGTTGTGCTTACTCAACCCTCTGACTCTTTCCCCCCTTCAGTAATAGGGCAGGTGAAATGTCCCAGAGTGAAAACAGGGTCCTTCTGACACCTCCAGCATAAACTCAGGACAGACACACTTTATTGGACCTTGCAAGATTATTTTTTTAATTATTTATTTTTAATAGGAAGTGTGGCAGGACCTCAGGTGTTTCAGGACCAGTATGTAAGTGCAGGGTGGAAATGACTCCA
This sequence comes from Heliornis fulica, assembly GCA_013399135.1. Classification (NCBI taxonomy): domain Eukaryota; kingdom Metazoa; phylum Chordata; class Aves; order Gruiformes; family Heliornithidae; genus Heliornis; species Heliornis fulica. Next base: position 13,786 of record VXBZ01000168.1, on the reverse strand, counting down.
TTGTGACCATGGTTAATAGTCAGGGGGAGGAACTAAATGCTCTTTGCGGAGCATCAGTCACTGGGGTTACCCAGAGTGGAGCTGTGCCCTGTGTAGTGAAGAACACAAGAGGCTGGTGGTCGCAGTTTGGTTCAGTTATGCCTGGTCCATACCAACTCTTGCCACGTGCTTTGTTTTGGTAAGTAATCCTGGTGTGCTTCAGCCCCAGTTCAGCAGGTACCTGCACTTGACTGTGTAGACAGATTGTCCTGTGGACTGCATGGATGTTTGTAGGAGTACTAGCAGTGCTTCATGTGGCAGCGACTTTTGTAAAAACCATACGGACCTGATGTATATGAAAACTGTTAGTGCCAGACTGGAGCTTATGAATTGTTGCTCTTTGTCTTGTCTTTTTCTAGTCCAGAAGTTGCATTTAAATACTTGCCAGTTTCAACATGCCAGCCATGAAGGTTTCATGCCCTTGTTGGATTCCAGAGATTCGTACTGCTGAGCTCCTATGCTGAACCAGTTCTGCTTGACTTTGCCTTCAAGCCTGGAAAATGTTTAGGTTGTTTTTAAGTCGGGACAGGCAGGAGAATATATCTTCAGTTTCAAGGCTTCAATCAAATCCTTGCTGTTTGTGCACAAGGGGAGTGTAATAATGTTGCATGAAATTTTGAGGCTCGGTGTTCTGTGACTACAGAAAAGCTACTGCATCTGTTCCCAGTTTGTAGCTTGGGAGAGCCAGAGGTATTATCTAATCCAGTTTCAACATGACTGTGCTACCTTTCAGCGCTGATCTGAACTCTGCCCGGAGGCACCAGTTGATCAGTACATAAATGATCTGTTGTTGTGCAACCAAATCGTACCGCCTTTATTCTATCAAATTATGTTTGCATGCTGATCCACAAGGAACTTGGTGGCTTGGCAGTGATCTAGGGTGCAAAAATTTATGAACTGCTGGTTGAGACATTCACAATCTCCTGGTGCCGACTGCTCTCCAATAGGGATGTGGTATTTTGGATATCCCCGGAGTGTATGCAAGTGGCATGCAGTCTTAGAGCAATTTGATAACCCAAGCATTCTCTCTTGGAGAAAAATGTCTTTTGCACAGCTTTTACTAGGTAGTTCAGGGAAGTTAAAGAAAAAACTAATTGTAAGTAAAAGGCTTCTTTGTTGTGCTGGAATATCTATGGAGGGGAAAGTATGAAAGCTGATATCTTGCTGCTTGTTTAAGAATTGGATTTCTGACAACATACTACAGAGTGCACCAGGTAGGATTGTTCCCGAGTGTTCTGAACCAAAGAGTCAATCTGTTGCTGTATTGTTTGATGCCTGGGGATGTTGGTGGAGTAAAAAAAAAAAAAATTGCTTCTTATATATGTCTTTTGTTTTGGCAGAAGCAGCATTTTTGGGCTTACAAAAAAAAAAGCATCAGTGATGACAAAGCAGTGAACATGACCTGCAGACCTGCTAGTCCAAATCTCTTTTCTCTGTGTCTACTGATGCCAAAGAGCAGATCCCTGGCTAGGTGTTTGGGTCTTAAATTCTTCTGTTCAGTTGTTGCAAAATGTCTTCAGACTGTAGCTTGCAAAACTGGTGTAGGGAGAAATTCCCCTGTCAAACCATTCTTTTTATTTCCTTCCTAAGTACTTTATTTCCCATAGACAGAGAGGAGCTGTTTACTAACAACTAAGCTGATCCTGCCTCCCTGCTTCAACTCCTAGAAATGAACCAAGAAATAGTAATTCCCCCTCCCTGCTGCTTCCTCTTTTCTGCTGTAGTCGCCAGGGTTTGTTCCCACTGGTGAGCGAGTGGTGGCAGGAAGGCAGAGAGAGGGGAGGAGTTCAGGCTCGCTGTTCAAATACATCCAGAGCTATTAAGCTAAACTGATAACCTCCTTAAAGAAAAAAATAAATAAATCACAGGTGAAGCAAGTGGCTTACGATGGCTTGCTCGGAGGCTTTCTTAGTGCTGGAAAACTTTATAGCTGGGAAATTTGTTCCTTGTTCCTCCTACATAGACTCCTATGATCCATCCACAGGAGATGTCTATTGCAAGGTGCCAGACAGTGGCAAAGAAGAGGTGAGTACTACCCAAATGTTCAAAGAAGTCAAAATGTTCAATGCAAGTTAAGTTAATATTTTAAGCAAGGAGAGGCTGGAGGTGAGAGAACAGGAAAAAAAAAAGCCAAGGACTTTAATGCTTAAGTTCTTGATTGGATTGTGGTGCAGTGTAATCCATTGCCACAGCAGTGAATAATGTGATTTTTTACATTTTGCTGTTGGAAAGTTATAGGCTAGATCCTAGGCTGGTATAATTCCATAAAGCTGCAGTAACTACAGTGGAGCCAAGGTGGGAGGTGTCTCGTGTGTAAGTTAACAATAATCAGACTGGCAGAAAGCGTAAACACTCTCAAAGAGAGAAAGGAATTTATCTCTTTTGTGAATAAACTTAAAGGCACTGTATATAACTGAATGCTGTGTTCCTGAGTGTCTTGGTGATTTGCAGCTGTCATTTAAAAGGAGTTTCGGTTTGCTGTCTCTTTCCTGAAATATGCCGAAAAGCTTCCAGACCTCTCTGGTTTTGCAGAGTTGGAGGTGATGTAGTGGCTGTGAAGAGCATACATTTCCTCATAACATGGCCTGTCCTCTGCATCCCTGTAATGTGGTGTAACTCCTGTGCTCTCTAGTGGGATGAATATCTGTCTCCTGGTACCTTGCATGTGTTTGGGTGTGGATGGGCGATGTGACATTCATCTGGGGAGCTACAGCCTCACTGATGCTGTTATAAGAGACATACATGTCCAACGCAGTGTTTCAGATTTACTGGAGAAAGAAACCTCTGGAAAAGCTCAGATAACGCGAAGGGCTTGGCAAATATTGACAAGTAGTGTATTGTATTTTCAAAAGTTTTTTTAAAACAAACTGCTACTGTGCATATCTGTTCCCTTCACTGCATTTCACCCCTGTTGTCATCTTTTCTCTTGCTTCTCTCAGCAGAAACCTTTGCACTGTAATTTCAACTGGGTAAATATTTGCTAGATGCCAGTGACCAAGGGTTAAAGAGTAACAGGTCAGGTTTGCTAGAACACATCTGTTTAAGCTCATTCCAACCCTAATTATGCCTGAAAAGACTTCTCTTTGATGTGCAGGTGCAAATCTTCTGTTCATTCATTTGCAAAATCATGAAAACCAGAGCGATATGAGAATGCCAGAGCAGCCCAACAAAATCAGGCTGCTATCTGTCCTGGCCCTGTAAGTTTAAAGACATGTTAAGAGCAAGGGCTTTTCTCTTTGAGCTTTCTGAGTTAGTGGTTGTGCATAGCAGTGGAAACCCAGTTACAGGACCTGTGAAGTCAGCATGCCATGTGTTACTCCTGTCTTTGGGAAGCTGTACAGGAAAGTTGGGCTCTGCAGAGCTGGCGACTGAAGGAACATGCGGACGGAGCAAGTGCAAGCAGATACTATTGTGCAGGTATCTGGAGCTTTCAAAAGAAGCATCTAGGCCCAGGTTCAACAGAGGACTCAAGGTGCTACTTTCTAGCAAGGATCAGTGTCTGTTTGGGTATTTTTTTGTGGTTTAGTTTTTGTGGAGAGAAACGGCATAGCAGAGATGGAGAATTTGTTGCTGACCCTGGAATTTAACATCAGGTCGGCTGAAGGGGCTATGTCAGCCAGTTTCCACCAAAAATATCATTAGGTGTTAATTTTTCCCCTCACTAGATGTCTTAAATCCCAAACACCAGCACCAAAGTGGGCTGAACAGGTTACCCATATTTTCAAAAGACAGGCTGGTGAGAGGTAAGGAGTCCTGGCAAATACCTTCTTGAAAGGAACCTCAATCCTCTGCATCATCCCTAGGATAGCAAACATCAAGTCCTGAGGGCAGCTTGGAATATTTTGGTATCCAAACCTTTTATGATAGGTCTGGATTGTGCACTCTTTCTCTGTCTTGTGCAGAGGAGGAAAGCAGAAGGAAGTGTTTCAGACACACAAGTTCATAGGTGAATTCTTACACGTGTTTTCTTTATGGCTGAACTTTCTTTGCTGCCTTTTGCTAGTCAAACTGAGTAACTGTTTAATTACATGCTCTCTTACTTCTGTACAAATGTTTTTCTTTTTTTCTCCTCTTGCTTTTATTAGATTAATCGACTGCCACTTCATTCCTTCCTTTGCTGATTTTTTTTTCTTTTTCTGCTGTGTGTGAAAATATGAGATCTTCCTTATTTAAACCCACTGGAGGGTTAAAAATGCAGATAGCCTCAACCACACACCAGCCCTCTCTTCTTGCACCCAGCACCTGGTGGGAAAGGCCACAGAGGAGAGGACAAATGAGAAGCAGCACCACAATGGCACCTAATGACAGGAGGGTGGAAGAACAGGTTAATTAGTAAGGGTGGTATGGTTTCACAGGGGGTGAATCTTTTTAGGGTAGTGTGCCATCCACACCTGACTCACTCAGGAAGCTGCAGTTCCTCTTTCCCAGGCTTGCTGTGGCCCTGCTCCAGCGGTTGGTTGGCTTACAGCCTGCTGCATCCGCACCTGAGCTGTAGGTTGTTGAACTATAGTCAAAAGAGTCTGAGTTTGGTCGGTGACCTGTGTGACCTTGTGTGACTTGGCCTATTCCCACCCTAGTCTCTGTACCAGTATTGTTGAGGCCCTCAAACTCTGGTCCTTGTTTTTTAGGGAGATGAGCATGGGGGGAAAAACCCCCACAGAAATATTTGCATCTGCTTGAACTTTGGTGCCCTTGTTAGTAGTACATCATTGGAGTGCCTGTGGATTATTTGTGATTTTTTTTTTTTTTAAACACCCATCACAATCTGAAGGAACAAACATAGAACTCAGTTTTGTGGAACTGATGAAGAGGAGTCTCCAGTGAGTGCATGGGAACCAGCAATGTGGCAACATCAGCATCCTCCTAGTTACTGACTTGGGCAGATTTCCAAAAGCTGAAGACATTTACAATGAAAAAAAACAACTAAGCTTCAGCTAAAAGCCCACCTTGGTGTTAGACATTGGAAACAAGAAGAGATATATAGAAAACAAAAACTGGGAAAATAGGCACTAAATTGAAATACAGAAGGATATTGGTAAACAGACCGGTAAATTGAGAAAGGACTTCTTGTAAGTCAATATGTGCAGGTAGCTTTCATTTAAGAACCCAGAGGAAATGATTGATGAAAGTGAGCACTTTCTGGAGAATTTTAATCCTTTGAAGCCTAGTCTGCTTCAGAAAACTTGTTCTGCAGAAATGTCAGGCTGAAGGACTGTGCAGGAGTTACATACACCTCAGGCAATACTAGCAAAACTGGCACATGTGGATGTGAAACACACATACAGACTTTGTTAGGTATCTGATGAGAGAATTGGCTAGACACCAAGAGTTTTAGAAAGGAGGAGGGTTTTTTTTAATATGAAGTTATTCATGAGCTTCTAGCTGTGATCAGGTAATATTGAATATTTTCTCTGTCCATTCTGTAAATATCTTCTTAGTCCTTTCTTGAACCAGCTGGGGGAAAGGGAAGAGGAAATCAAAGGTTAGTGGGGCATCATACAGCCTGCTCCTTCCCCCCGCTCCCTTGCTTTCATGATTGCCCTGTGTTGAAAGGACTGTGAGAGTTTAGACTGATGCTGCATTTGCTTTGGGAGATTATTGCACTTTCACTCTTGAGAAACAAGATTCTGCACGGGTCTGGTCAGTGGTACTTGCTGGTGCCAGTTGACTGGTCCAACATTTCCTCCAGGCCTGAAATGTAGAGTAATCATAGAATTACAGGCTAGTTTGAGTTGGAAGGGAGCTCATCTAGTTGCATTTCCCCCTGCCATAGGCAAGGACACTCTTCACTAGATGAGGTTGCCCAAAGCCACATCCAACTTGGCCTTGAACAGTGCCAGTGATGGGGCTTCCACAATCTCTCTGAGCAACTTGTGCCAGGGCCTCACCAACCTCATAGGAAGAATCCTCCTAACATCTAATCTAAACCTGTCCTCTTTCAGATTGAAGCCATTCCCCCTTGTCCTATCGCTACACTTCCCGATTAACAGTCTCTCTCCCACTTTGCTGTAGGACGGCTTTAAGTATTAGTACACTATAATTAGTGTCTCCCTGGAGCCTCATCTCCAGGCTGAACAAGCCAAACTCTCTCAGCCTGTCTTCACAGGAGAGGTGCTCCAGCCCCTGATCATCTTTATGGCCATCCTCTGGACTCATTCCAACAGTTAGCGCAAGAGTTACACTGAAATAGACTATCAAGGAAAGCAACCAACTTGAATTGGTTGTGTCCTGTGAAGATGACAATGGAGAAGCTATCATTAGATAGCTGAATCAAGAGATTCAGTCTTCCCAACAGTGTGATCTCAGTTATTAGCCTCTGCTGATAGTTTGATACTCTTCCTAAAGCCTTTTGTTAGTATTCACTATCCCTCTTTTGCTATTTTTAGGTGGAAGCTGCTGTCAAAGCTGCCAAAGCTGCCTTCCCAATTTGGTCCTCAAGAAGTCCATTGGAGAGGTCTCAGATCCTGAACAAATTGGCAGACCTGATTGAACATGACCTGGAAGCATTTGCACAAGCAGAGTCAAAGGACCAGGGTAAAAACTGGAACTGTTGATGTTAAATGTAGAGTGTCTTTCTAAATACTAAAATGGAGGATGTGGCCCAAATCTTCAGCATGGCACGAGCTATTAGTGCAAGTCAGAGTTGCTGAGTTGTTAAGTTTTGATTCCTTGGGCATTCTAGGGCTTGCTTTTCAGAGTTACTAAAGCACCGACTTCAGTTGTTATGTATTTGTGATGCAATACTGCAAGGGAGCTGTTGCCGTGGACTGTGGCTGCGCTGTGCTGGGGATTACTTGGGCTCAGGACAAAAGGCGTTTCCCCAAAACCACGCAAACCGCAGTGCTCAGAGCGGAGTCTGAGGCCTGTTCACAGGGGTTTTCAGATGAGCTCTTTCCCGCCCATGATAACACAGCAGTGGGCTTGGTTTTGTTTCAGGAAAAACGATTACTTTTGCTAGAACAGTGGACATCCCTCGGGCCGTGTACAACTTCCGGTTCTTTGCCTCTTCCATCCTTCATCACACGACGGAGTGCACCGAGATGGCAACCATGGGCTGCGTGCATTACACCTCGAGGACACCTGTGGGAGTTGGTACGGTGCTCGTGAAAGACTGAAAAGCTTGGTAGGGTGTCTACCTGGGTGGTTCAGCAATGAAAGGGGATTTTTGCAAAGCTGACATTTATTGTCCATGGATCACATGCTAAGCACGGCTAGCCTGCTAAAGTGTGAGCAAATGTGTTGTGTTGCTTCAGGGTAAAAGGAATGCTTATATTCCACATTATATTCATGGAATGTTGTGTCCAGTTCTGGGCCCCTCAGTTCCAGAAAGACATAGAACTCCTTGAGAAAGTCCAGCACAGGGCCACCAAGATGATTTAAGGGAGTGGAACACCTTCCTTATGAGGAAAGGCTGAGGGAGCTGGGTCTCTTCAGCTTGGAGAAGAGGAGACTGAGGGGTGACCTCATTAATAAATATAAATATGTTAAGGGTGAGTGTCAGGAGGATGGATCCAGGCTCTTCTCAGTGATGGCCAGTGATAGGACAAGGGGGAAATGGGTTCAAGCTGGAACATAGGAAGTTCTGTCTGAACGTAAGGAAGAACTTTGTCACTGTGCGAGTGACAGAGCACTGGAACAAGCTGCCCAGAGAAGTTGTGGAGTCTCCTTCTCTGGAGACATTCAAGACCAGTCTGGATGTGTTCCTGTGTGGCCTAGGTGATTCTCCTCAGGCAGGGGGGTTAGACTAGATGATCTTTCGAGGTCCTTTCAGAGGTCTGTCAGAATGTTATTTGCCTTCAGCAGCATCTGGTCACACTCTCCCTCAGTGCTTCTCCTGTGCTTTGTACGCATGTATCCATGTGGGTAGGTGAGTGCTGCTGCTGTGGGTTAGAGGGGCTGAGGAGCACCGAGCTGCTGCTCCAAGGCACAGAGAGCTGGATTCCTCCTCGCCTGTGGGGAAGCAGCAGCAGTAGTTTGCAGGGGGACATTTCTGCCTGCGACAGGGGTTTACGCAGGCAGCTGAACTGCTTTCGTTGGGGCTTGCTGTGCTCAGCCACTAGGTGCTGCTGCCGCTTCAGGAAACGTGGAACTCCTGGCTTGCAGCGCGATGGGAGTCATAACCGTTTCGTTATTAGGGGTTTCTTCTAAATATATATGAATGTGCCGCACTGGCAGTTGAATTACTTAGAAAATAAAATTGGCTAGCCTAGAGGACACATTCGAGAGGTTTTTGGGAGCAGCAGAGAACATGAGGACTTCTGGCAAAAAATTACTCTCAGAAGGAAAAGTCGCTCACTGCATCTGCTCCGCCAAACAGCGAGACATCCTGGGGCCTCTAGAGCAGTCACGAATGTTCTTTTGCTACTTCCTATAAATATGTAAGGTGGAAGTATTCCCAGAGATAATTATTGAAAAAATTCTGGTCATTCATTAATTTGTGGAAACTGCAGTTTGTATACTGATGAACTTTGGCACTCATAAGTTAGGCTTAAAATTATCAGCAGAGTATGCACTATATGTTACACATTGTCTTGTTAACATTAAAACTGGGGGGAAAAGCTCTAAAAAGCAACAGAAAGCAGGAATGATCTGAGCTAACACATCACCTTAACAACCTGTTTGCTAACACTGATCATTACCACAGCCTGTTGATGCAAGTGATTGTTATGGCTAACTTTGCATTAACGGTCCCAGAAAACACTGGAAAGCTTCCTGTGAATATAAGATCCACCCTGAAGAAGCAGCAAAACTTATTGAGAGAACTCAGCTCATCGTCATTAGAACATGTGCACAAACCTTTTAGAGTTACCTGCCTTTCAGAAATGTTTCCAGATACAAATTTATGGTACAGTTGTCTGGGAATAAAAGCCATAGCCAAAGTCCCTTCATAAACCTGAATTGGGGTGTAACTGCTGGAGGTGAGAGGAACGAGTTTTGTCTCCCAGCAGACTGAGCTCCTGTCTTTTGTGGTTTTGCTTTGTAGCTGGTTTAATCAGTCCTTGGAATTTGCCACTCTATTTGTTGACCTGGAAAATAGCTCCTGCCATTGCCTGTGGAAATACTGTTGTTGCCAAGCCAAGTGAGATGACATCTGTCACAGCTTGGATGATGTGCAAGCTCTTAGAGAAGGCAGGTAAGTCCTGTAGCAGGCTAAGTGGTGGTAGGGGGGAGACTTATCTGTGCACCATGTTTTTTGTTACAGAAATCAGAAAGTCCTCAAAGACTTTGGGAAAGACTGTTTGCTGTAGCTGAGTGCTGAACTGGAGAACAAAAAGCTCTTCCTGTTCTCATACTATCCCAGGGCCCCACTCCAGACATTGTCCATTTTTTTTCCCCTCTACCTTCTCATGAAAATTCTTCTTGTGCCTCCTGCACTCCACTCAAATATCTCCTAGGTCTGTGGTGCCAGCAGAGGATCCCTGAGAGTGTAAGAGAGTGACATTCATCTCTCAGTGCCTGTGTCGTGGCTGTCTTTGGTGCACTGTTACAAAGAACTGGGAGGACAGCTGCTTCTTCACTAGCAAAGTCTCTAGTGATGGATGCCAGGCGAGCATGACTTAACAGTGGAACTGGCATTACCTTTGAACACACACAGCCTCCCGAGCTAGTATACATTGATGTTTCAGGTTCCTACAGAAGGGTCAGTCTTTGTCACCCCAGAAATACCAGTAACTTTCTAACTTCAGGGACAGAGCAGAGTGAGGTGAAACCTGCAGAGCAAAGGAAAGGGTGCGATGACTGTGTGCCTGCCTTCCCATCAGGGGTACCCCACGGGGTGGTGAACATGGTGTTTGGAACGGGCGCCAGGGCAGGAGAAGCCCTCGTCTGCCATCCTGACGTGCCTCTGATCTCCTTCACGGGAAGCACGCTGACGGCCCAGCGGATCACGGAGAAGAGCGCTCCATACTGCAAGAGGCTTTCGCTCGAACTGGGAGGCAAAAACCCTGCAATCATCTTCGATGATGCCGACTTGAGCCAATGCATCCCCACGACCTTGAGGTCCAGCTTTGCCAACCAGGTGCATCCCGCCTCTGTGGTGTACAAACCCTGTTTACAGCAGGAGGTGTGCGTGCATCTAAGCGTGTGTGCGCACACCGGCCTTTGGATTCAAGTCCTAAGTTGCTTCGTTATTCTGTGTGGTGAGAAAACCCTAAGTAGAAAAATATTTAAAAGGTTTAATTATTCCATGCAAGCAGGGAACCAAAGTAATGAAGGGCTCTTCCTAGTGCTCTCCATCAGAAGATAACAAGGTGTCATTATCCCTCTCAGAATAGAGAGATTGCCTATCCCTCCTCCAGGAGCCCACTGCTTTAAGCCCCACCCTGCAAGTAAGTGAGAAACTTGCCGATTTGCTTGAATTAAATTAGGAGGCTCCTCCTAAAATTCTACCAATGTTCCTCTTCCCTTGTCACCACTGTAAGGGGAGATCACCAAAGCCAGGAGACTGTATGTGTCCAAAAAACCAGCTTGATATCAGAAGGGATTTGGGGGAAATGAAGGCAGAGATCCATCAGAGCTGGAAATCAAATTTCCTATGAAAAATGTTGGAGAAGGCAACATGTAATCAACGAAAAATCAAATTTAGTTGTGTTAGTAAGTCCCTGCATAATCCCGTTTTTGTTGGTTTGCCGCCAACTTCTTTGCCACCTGCTGTTTTCCTTTGTAATCTGGGAAAAATGCTACTTTTCAGTCTTGTTGAAAATAGGAGGATGCAGGGATCCAAATCTCTTTCTGGGATGTGACTCATTATACTCACTAACAGTACAAGTGTAATATAAACTAGGGGTTTTTTCCTGGTTGTTTTTTGCTTTTTTTTTTGGGTAGGGTGAGATCTGTCTCTGCACCTCCAGGATCTTCGTTCAGAGGGGTATATACAGTGAGTTTTTGAAGAAGTTTGTGGCAGAGGCTAAGAAGTGGAAGGTCGGGAACCCCTCTGATCCTACAGTCGACGTGGGAGCACTAATAAGTAAAGAGCATCTGGAAAAGGTGATGTTCCATGGAGTTTACATGATCCCACCTTTTAGAAGGCTATGAAAGGATATTTCAGACATGTGTGGAAAGGACCATGTACTGTCCAAGATTAGCTCTGAGGGATGATGATTCAAAGCCATTATGAGGTATCTTTTTGATAAGGTTTCTGTTGCCCGTGTCCTGGGATCACATGATTACCCTGGAAAAATCAGGTCCGTAGGGAAAATGAATTAAAATAAAGAAAGGCCAGCATTGTTGCCTTCTAGGCTTGGAAGTGTTTGGAGAGAAAGAGCAATTGTTTTACAGCAAGAAACATTGTCTTACTTTTACAGAAGCAAACAATGAAAGCTAGAGAGTGATTGTTTTTGGAAGGGAAGAAAAGGGAGAGTGATCCAGTTGGAGATACTCAGGGACCTCTGTTGTTGTGGATAGATGCACCCTCAGGATTTGGTGTGATATCCCTTAGCTGTGATGTTTTCTTGCTACTTCCTCAGGTAAGGAGCTATGTGAAGAAAGCTAAAGCTGAAGGAGCCAAAGTCCTCTGCGGAGAGGGAGTGGATTCCTTGGCTCTCCCAACTGGCAACCAGAAAGGCTATTTCATATTGCCCACGATTATTGCAGAAATCAAGGATAAATCTTGTTGCATGCAAGAAGAGATCTTTGGTCCCGTGACATGTGTGGTAGTGTTTGATACAGAAGAAGAAGTGATTGAAAGAGCCAACAGTGTGAAATACGGCTTGGCAGCCACCGTGTGGTCCAGTAATGTGGGGCGCGTTCATCGGGTGGCACGAAGACTACAGTCTGGGTTGGTATGGACCAACTGCTGGCTCATCAGAGATCTGAACTTGCCATTTGGTGGGATGAAAGCCTCAGGCATTGGAAGGGAGGGAGCGAAGGATTCCTATGAGTTTTTCACTGAGGTTAAAACCATCACAATAAAGCACTGACATGTCATTTATTTTACTCTAAAATACTTCTGTTAAGACAGTAATTTGCATTGCTATAAATGGCTTTCTGGAACACAGACTGTGACTGTGGCCATTGTCTTCCTGAACTTTGGTCAAGTAATATCAATGAGAGCTGAAAACAGTCATCCCAAATGCTAATGCTGAATGCAGCCTTTCAAGTTAAAGAAGATCAGTGCAGACTAATCAACCCATCCCAAGCTAGATGGATCTTATGGATCCTGAATCTTTTTGAGTAGTCCTGTCTCAAGAATCTCTCCCACTAAGAGAAATTGGAGAAAAGATGATGGTTGTACCTGTGGTTGGTGAATTGCCTTGAGGGACGAAGTGGTGAGCGCATTGTGAGGCTGATTCTGGAATGGGAATCAGCCCGTTTCCACTACAAACAGTATGTACCACGCACCACGCTGTATTGCACTTCGCTGATGTCAGACATGGGCTAGTGCTACAGCACACTAAAAGCCCGAGGCATTATCTTTGATCCAGGAAGTGGTGTTCAACCATGGGGTCCTGAAGTTCTTGTGATACAAGGAGGCAATAAATATTTTAATTATAACCTGTTTCATGGTGTGCAGCTGAGTCGTCCTAAGAATCTCAGACTATTTTGAAACTACAGCACCATGTCACTTCTAGGCCTTAGTAGTGGTGTTTTTCACATTCCTGCACAAAGATTTGGCTACATCAGTGTCTTTCTTCACTAATAAAGACTGGAAGTGACTCCTAAGACAGCTGACTGTTGGAAATGTTTGTCACCAAGATGTGAAGCTCTGGCAACATTCCCATAATCATTTACAGAGCTTTTTTTTGTTTTTTTTTTAAATCAGGTATCTCACAAACATATTTGCATTCCACAATAAGATAAATAAAGTCTGATATCCATTTTTCCCCTTTGAAAATGTCTACATTGCTATTGAATTTTTTACAGCCCTTCATTATCTATTTTTCAAATTTTGAGCTGAATTTCATAGTAAAGTGCATGAAGATTCATAAATGCCTGTGTTCTAAGAAGAGATAACTAATCATTGGACATTTTTTCAGGGCTGTTGGGGCTAAAAGAAAAGGCACCTCTAAAATAAATAAATAGAAAAAAACACCTCATGGAAAATTGTTGATGAGATGTGGAAGAAGAGAGTAGGAAATTGCTCTGCTGTTCCACTACATGCCAAAAAGAAAATAGATTTGGGGCTTATAGAAAATACAATTTTATTTCTGTATAGTTTATAATATTTTTAGGGGGTGGATCTATGATATGTGGGGCTCTAATACCTTGTAAAACTGATGTAGGCAGTCTAGAGCAGTCTCTAGACCTACTAATACATACCTTTATTTTTCTATTTCTAATCAAGATAGGTTTTTGCATATTGTACCTTCCAAAAGTATATTTTCTAGAGAGAATTATTTCTTTTTCTCTCCAGAATTTGGTCAAGCTAATACTGGGACTTGCAGTTTTCTTACTAAAAATGAAAAGGCCAATGGGGTGTTTTAAATTACAGCTGCAGAAAGGCTGTACTTTCTCTCTA
>VXBZ01000167.1:409456-458946 GCA_013399135.1 Heliornis fulica | reverse complement strand
CAGAGTAAATACCAGCTGGACTCTAGGCTGGACTCACCACTGATGAAGGCTGAGCCAATCAGTGATGGTCACAGCACCTCTGTGAATCACATTTANTGTTGTTGTGATTTTGTGGCGCAAGGTTCTGGTGTAGAGGGGAGCTGCAGGTGTAGCTTCTGCTATAAGCAGCTAGAAGCTTTCCCAAGGCCCAACAGAGTAAATACCAGCTGGACTCTAGGCTGGACTCACCACTGATGAAGGCTGAGCCAATCAGTGATGGTCACAGCACCTCTGTGAATCACATTTAAGAGGAAAAAAATCACAAGCAGCCATTTTTTGCCACCAGAGAAGGGAGATGGAAGATATAAGAAACTTTGCAGGCACAAAGTTCAGTGAAGAAAGCAGGGAAGGAGGAGCTCCAGGCACTGGAGAGATTCTCCTGCAGCCTGTGGAGAAGACCATGTGTAAGAGTTGGTCTGAAAATCAGAACTGTCTCTACATTGTCATCAGAGACCTATAATGAGGTACCCCTAAATTTCAGATAACATCTCGTCACAAGTTTTCAGCCACAGGTTTGCAGCAGCTTGTCTGACCTCCTGAGATGCAGCCACTGATCCAAGGAACGGAATTGTACCCAGACAAAGACCTCTAAGCTTGACAAACCAGGCAAAGGTGCGGTCTCCATGGATACATTACCTGGGAACAAAGTACTGTTTGGATCCTGAAGGTACCGTGTGCTTGAGCAGACTCAAAGAGATTGCTGCTTGACCAGAACCATCAGGATGAAGCAACCTCAGAGATAAGGACAGATAAGAAACTATGTATACCCAGCAGACTACAAATCTTCATGAGAAGATCACCAGAGACCACCTAGTGACTGTAGTACACATGTGCATGAGCGTGGGTTATGGCTGATGATTTCTGGGACAGCAAAAAAGATGACTTCTTAGTGATGAACTTTGGAGGTTTCCCCACTGAGGATCACAATAATCGAAGGGCTGACAGGACACCCCCTGAACCTGGTACCATGGTGACACCTTGGACCCCATGGTCGTAGCTATTATCCTCTTACCTCTCTTTACTTTTCTTCCTTTACCTATCGCATGAGGGCAATAAAGCTGCATTGTTTGATTTAAACACAACTCCTTGGCATCGTTGACATGATACATTGTACCTTGAGATCCCAGCAAAATAAACCATCCTGTGTCCACCTGGAGTGGACTGCAGGTTGTCCCCCTGCAGCCCATGGAATATGACAGGTAGCAGAGATCTCACCTGCAGCCTGTGGTGGGGCCTCACACTGGAGCATGTGGAGACATATGGAAGGTGCTGTGACCTATGTTGGAGTAAGCTCCTGGCAGGACCTGCAGCCTATGGAGAGAGAGAGGCCCATGCTGGAGCAGATTTGCTGAGGGTACTTGTGACTCTGTGGGGGACCTGGCTGGAGCAGTCTGCGCCTGAGAGACTGCACTCCATAGAAGTGACCCATGCTGGGGCAGTTGGTGAAGAGCTGAAGTCCCATGGGAAAGGATTCATATTAGAGGAGTTTGTAGAAGACTGTCTCCTGTAGGTGGGATCCCAAACTGGAGTGGGAGAAGAGTGTGAGGAAGTACTCCTCTCCCAGGCTGAAAAAGGGAGTGATAGTGTGACTTTGGTGGGCATGTGGCCTCCAACCAGGGTCAAACCACCATGCATGCAAACTCAATACAGAAAGTCAATGGGGAATAAAGAAGGGTGAATATGAATTTACAAACCCTCTATTTTCAGGACTCGTTTATCTACCTCCAGGCAAACAGTAATTTCCACATACCTACAATGATCTTTTGAAGGTACTACTTCTCATGAGAGAAGGCCAAAGAAACTAACTTGTGTATCTCACCCAGTGAAACTCAAAAAATTTTCTAGAGATTAATTAATCAAATTCTTATGTCCCCAGAAGGCTTACAAGTGTTTTGCAAGTGACACCATGGTAGCCAAAGCACTGAAACCCATATTTCAAAGAATGTTACACAAGAGCAAACGAGTACACAAGAGCATACTCTTCCACTCCTATGGCTGTATTCAATTTCCTAAGGTGTGGGGAATATCAGAGCTTTAATTTCTTTAACTTTCTAACTGGCTGTAATTTTTCCTAAGGTGGGGGGTGCAGTATCAAGGCAGGCTGAAATGCTACCAACTTGTGGTCACTGAGGTTGGCACACATTTCATTTGCCTTTTTGTATTAATCCAGTAGAGGTCCATATCTGATCTAGCCACCACAGACTCTCCAGAGTTAATGATGAGGAACTAGAATTTTTAGGCTATAGCTAAAATGAATCAGTTTTAAAGGTTTATTTTCAGAGGAGTTAAACTGTTCCTGAGAAGTATCTTTTTCTTCATTGTCGAGAAGGGTGTTAAAGAGTGGGGATGAAAATTTGAGATGCTTTCTACACACTGTAGATGCCTACATTGAACAGATGAAACCCATCTTCTACTGCCAAACTACATCAGCCCATCAAGGAATGATTTCTTCTTTACAGCTCAATCCCTTTTCATCTTCTCTGTCTGTGGTATTCAAATGTTTTATGCACACTATGTCATCCCTCTGAAAACCTCATGAATGTAATCTTTTATTTATGCCCTCAGAATTGCTGCTGATTATATTATGGCAATGTCTTGAAGGCTTAAACAAGATCAGGGCCATCTCTGCCAGTCGTGGTCCAAGCAGAGTGGAAGCATGCAAGGCAGGGATTGGGTATTTCTCAGCTTGGGATATATTCCACACTCTGGTAAGCTCCAAATCTGTGTGACACCCTCTTCCCTCATTTGCTTCCCTGGTTTCCATAAGAAGGACAATTTGTGCAAGGAGACATAGCATGGCCCATCCAGGACCCCAAGATATGTGACTGCAGATCACAATGTCGGGCTGCTACCACACAGTTGTGCACAGCGGCTCTGGTGGGGTTAGGAATGAGACTGTGCCCAAGAGAGAAAATGAGGTAAAAGATTACCTTATGTCACCCTGCTGTTGTGAATAGCAGAAGACGAGGCACAAAGAGATTGATCACCCTGCAAAGTCGATAGAAGAGTCTGAAACAGAAGTAATCTCTTAACCTGCAAGACATTCTTCTTTGAATGTACAGACATTTTATTGTTTAGTCTTAAACACCTTGCCCACAACCGTATAGCAGCTGTGAGACAAAGCTATAACCCAGGAATTATGACATGGAGTTTTAGCTGAGACTCGAGAGTTATAAAATCTGCAAACCTGTGGGAAAAGGATCTAAAATATATCAAATGCATTCAATTCCTACATTTGCTTTGAGAACACAAATTTGGAACAGAAAAAAATACTTCAGTAAATTTCTTTAAAAATAGTGCAGAACGGCCTATTGCTTTAAAACCTATGCTGGTGTACTGAGATGTGGAGTTCAGAACTGTAGCATGATCTATTGTGCACAGACATGAATGACTCTTGGTATTTGATTGTTTTATTACTTCCATCTGAGCTAACCTTCGTTACTTGGATTTTACAAATTTAAGGACTTGCCAGCGTGCTTGCCAGTTAAATAAAGGGCACAGCTAAGGTCTCCGAACATCTGGTCCAAATACTTAATCATCTTGTTGCACGAAGGCTGGTATTTTTATCTCGTACCCTGATTGGGTCTGCATAATTTTTTTTCACAAATTGGTATTTAAACCTCAAAACCTTTAGCTAACTACATCTGTCATTGATATTTTATTGTTTAATTTCTTTTTATAGAGCCAAATTACATCTCTCCCACATACAGCCTGCACTTTACATGTCTAATTTGTCGACATGTTCTATAATGATAATTTCATTGATTTAGAAAGTGACATTATGAGCAACATATGTTCAGTTTAGCAGTAAACCTTGTTAAAGCAATAATGTCCCATTCTTCCCTCCACCCTCCCCAAATTCAAATATAACCCACATTAGGAGGCAGCTGAGTCATTTAACTGCTTTGATTCTTGTAAATATAGAAACCTGCTAGCTGTTTAGCTTTACACTTTGGCTGCATATATTTCCTACTTTGGGTTGCTAGGAAAGGACAGCACAGAGATGAATTGCGCTACAGCAGTTTGTCTAAAAGCATGATATGTGTTAATTTCCTTTGGAAAAGTCACTTGGAAGGAAAAATTGCTCCCTTAAAAAAGAAAAGAAAAAAACCCAGGACATTCACATAAGAAGGATATAATTGAGGAACATCAATTCCTAGACAATAATGAGAAGATGTCCTATTACTTTCTCCCAATTATCCTTAATATAATCATCAAGAAACAGACCTATTTTCATATTACTTGTGAAACAGCTGAGTAATAAAAAGGAATTATTTTTACAGACTCCAGAGCTAGTTGAATGCTTTACCATCTGTACTGGTGTAGGGCCTTTCCCCAAAGTGTTTAAAAACTGACTACATTTTGATCCGGTAAAAGAGAGTTCAGTGATTTTAGAATTAGTCTGAATTTTAACACTGGGATCTCAGTTCAGTTTTTGCCAAGACTTTTTATAAATACTTCACAAATCACTACAAATCCCACTGAAGTCTGTAATTCAATTTACCAGAAAAATGTACAGAACTCTTCTCAAGAATGTAAAGAAAAGGAATAATAAACAACAGGAAGTTAAATCTTTATTTGATTTTATAAAGGGAATCCACATCAAAATAGCTAGAGAAAATAATTTTTTGCAATGTAGTGGTCTGAGAAGAGGTCAGAGTCAGGATATTCCTCGACAGAGGTGTTATTTCCATGTGGTGAACATGCTTCACCTATGCAGATCAATTTAATCCACAGGTCAAGTGTCAAGAAGAGATGACTAAGAGTCCTATTCCTCTCTTGGTCATCCCACTTCGTCAGAGGTACAGAGAAAGTCACACCAAAAATGTGTCTGTTGATTTTCTACATATAAATTCCCTTCAAGGGATCTTGCAAGGATCAATTTGGGAATATATTTTATAGGTGAAAAACTCTTTATGTATTTATGAAAGCTTTTGCTGGGTGGCTATATTTTTCACTTTAAGTGGGTTGTTATTAAGTGGAATAGACATGACTATGCTTCATTCACCATCTGGAGTAATATTGTAAGTTTTCTTCTAAGATTTTCAGATCTTTTCACATTGAATTTGAATGGACTAACAGCACATACACAGGAGAGAATATTTATCTGTATACAGTTTTTGAAACTATTCTTGCTAATGAATTTTCAAATACATGAGATCAGTGCACTTTGCAAATGTCTTTTTTCTTCTTTCTCTCTTCTTTCTGCTTGTTTGTCCTTTAAGGAAAGATTGCCAACTGTATATATGCTGTACCTGTTTTTGTGAAAAGCTCCAGAAGAAATCACACATTTCTTTTCACACTTACTCTGAAAAGAAGTGGGGTTTTTTCACTCTAGAATCAAGATAATTAAATACCTCTGCAATCAAAATGAGTGACTTTCATTACATTAATATTAAGGGAGAAAAAATTAGTTTACTTTATGCTAGCAAAAACCTCAGAAGAGACGAGGTAGCCAGTGGTTTTCACACTAGACATGTCAGTCTGATAACTTACATGGAGATGGATGAACAGCCTTTCTCTTCAGAAATTTCTTGCCACATGTTATCAAATTTGGGTGAATAATCTCTCTTCTCCCTTACTAAAAGTGAGGCCAGAACACTTTTCTCTCATTTTACTTAATTCAGGAAAGAATAGAATTACTTATTTGAAAGATAAAACTGTTTTTATCTGTCTGTATTCCAATATGTTTTAAATATTAGCTCCCAATAAAGAGGGTTAAGTCTTTCTTGAGACATGTCATGCTGCAGTATTAGAACTATCTTTACGTTGGTAATGCTTATAACTATTAGTATACATACTGTCCCATTACATAGAAGCAATAATTCTTTATTAATAAGGTGCTAAAATAGTTTTCCACCTGGTAAAACCTGATTTACTTATTCTGATGTATTTGAAGTGTCAACGTTAAGTATGAGGATGATGAATTTTTATTCAATGTCAAATATGATGATGGATATAACTGATGGCACTGTGATTTAATGGATAGAACTCTACAGCAATGCAGAAAACAAACTCTATCTGATCACAGTGGTCAAATTGCCTCATTTTCTTAATTTTAAATGATATAGGGCGTCATTTAACAATGCTTTGGGATTTATGGGCGTTCTTCCGCAGGACTCTCTCTAACTGGAGCTCTAGCAAGTCTCTCATCTAAACTCACAAGCTGGATCCTATTGCTTGTATAAGACATTTAAAAAGTCCTTTGTCCTTGTTTCAGCTAGAAGAGCAACAAAACTACGAAAGCATGTTATTTTAAGAGCATGAAAGCATATCGTTTCTTGAAGGCGTTGTGTCAAGCATTGTAATCCTTCTGTGGTGCATGAAACTCTCTTGGAAAATCCCTGATTTGTACAGCAGACCAAACACTGCAGTGGGAGAGAGATTAACATTTGCTGTAGCAAAGCCTTTTACCGTGAGACAACTGATTAAAAACTTGTCTTGTTAATGAGCAGGATGCATTTCCACCTGAAACCTGACAATGAGTTCTGCATAAAAGAAGTTGTATGCTCTCAATGTGAGTTTTAGCAGGCAGTTTTCCCTGTTTAAAAAACACCACAATTTTGCAACCTAAATAGAGAAGTAAACAGATCTAGAGACTGAGTTGTTTTTCACTTTAAGATGTGGTTTGTTAGTTCTGGCTGGGAGAAAAGAGTTTGGGAAAAAAGCCCAGCATCCCACTCTAAAATTGTGTGGGTACTTCTGTGAAGCATCAGTAACTTTTCCAGCCATGAAGATCTAGAGGAATAAGTAAGGCAAGGCACGTGGAGATAGGCAATCTTTGGGTCAACTGATACATTTCTGCTCATATTTGGCTTTAACAATTCTCCAAACTTACAATTGTTAACATGATGAATCTTCTCACAGATATATATTTTGTCAAGCATAAGGGCAACTATATCCTTAAATGTTCACAAATTCACAGACTTACAGAATTGTAGAGGTTGGAAGGGATTTCAAAAGTTCTAGTCCAACCCTCCTGTCTGAGCACAAAAGTTCTCCTAGATTAAATCACACAGGAATGTGTCCAGATTGGTCTTGAATGTCTCCAGAGAAGGAGACACCACAACCCCCCTGGGCAGACTGTTCCAGTGCTCCATCACCCTCACTGTGAAGTTCTTTCTCACATTGGTGTGGAACCGCCTCTGGTCCAACTTCTGACCTGTCCCCACAGGCCACTGAGAAGAGGTTGGCCACCTCCCTTTGTCTCCCACACTTCAGATATTTACAAACATTGATCAGATCCCCTCTCAGTCTTCTTTTCTCAAGGCTGAACAGAGTTCACATTGAAATAAAGCAGCAGAAGGCCTCTCATAGTGCAATCCTTTCGTTCATTGAGTGTGACTACTCAACAGTTTCCAGAATATTATGGTCACTGATTCACTTATCTGCAGGAGATAATGACACCACCTCCTCTTCAAGGGCTAGATGTCAAAGTCATGAACCATACTCCAGACAGTGAAACCCCTTGTTTCAAGTCTTTCACAGACATAGAAAAAAATTTAATGGGCTCACTATTTATTTGAGGAAGTTGTCTAAACAGGATATGTATTCATTACCCTTTGAAGAATATGGCTCCAAGTCTCCATCACAGATCTTCAAAGCATTCATGTGATAGAGTGCTAGAGGGGGCTCTCGGGAGCACCAAGTTTAAGAAATCCTCCTCCACCTCAAGAGTAGGTGTGATTTTTTCTGTCTCTGATGGAGTCCACCCCCTCTTTGTCTACAGCTAACTCTTTGCCAGATAAGACTTATCCTTGGGGTTCTGAGAAATACTTCTGAAGAACAAATTTTTTTTTTTTTTTTTTGCCTTTGGAGTAGCCATATCACAAAGAAGGATTTAACTTCCTACCTTGTTTTCAAAGTGCGTAAGTGAATTAAGCCACATGTTTTACTGACAGACAAAATACTTGTAGTTAAATGGGTGGATTTCATCTGCTTGGCAAGTGGTCTATTTGCATCATAGGACTATCTCAGTTATAAGATATTTGTGTATGTGTGTGTGTTTGTAGGAGCCCTTTAGAAACACTGGCGATAAACCTGGTAATAAATCCATACCACCTTTCGCTGTCCAAAATTTTTCTGTGATAGCACTATAATTCTAGTTCAAAGATGATTCCAGTTCCAAGAGTTCTGCTAATTTTTTATATGTTGCGTGATGAGAATAATAGAGGTTACAATATGTGCAGATAACTTTCATCCAAAGGTCTTGTTGCATATAAATTGCATCATCAGCAAAATGTGTTTTGGTTGGAATTTTTTGAAGAGACTCAGCCTCCATAAAACACTGCAGAAAGCATGTTTTCATTTAAAAAGGTAACTGAATAGAGCTTTTTCCTTGAGATTTTTCCAAATTTTTGTAGTGGTGAGTTCCAATCGTCTCATCTGAATAACTTGTAATGAGAAATCTGCTGTCAGATTGACTTGAACTTTGATTTACTAAGACTTTCCAGCTGAATCATTTGAGACCAGATTACATTTAAATAAGAGATTACTAAGAAAAAATGAAGTAATTGAAAAAAAGAAATAGAAGTTTGAGTATTTTATATTATTACTTTTTATCCTTCACCCATTACTCGCTGGTGTAAAGAAGTACAACATGAGCTGAGGATGTGTGACTGAGACCTTCTGTTCCAGGACTGGGTCATACATTTGTGTGTGGAATTTTTCCACAGGTCACTTGAAGTTACAGATGGAGTTTCAACAGGCAGTTGACATTTCAACATCAGGACTAGATTCAGTGCCTGGTCCTGCCTGTGGTTAGGGGCATGTGTAAAATTGCAGGCTCTTACAAAGAAGCTTTTATTTAAATATCCGTAAGGATCATTTGAGGCAAAGCATCTGCTTGATTTCCAGCAGTGCTTAGCTCAAAGGACACAAAAACCAGCTTTTCCCTTGTGAAGTCCTTTCCTCTCTTCATCCACTAGTGTTAATTGGAGCAGATTCTCTGCTTCTTTAACCTGTGTTTGGCTGCAATAGAACTCTCGTGGAATTAACGAACTTCTGCTAATTTACCTGCTCATCCCATTTCCATGTAATCTTTCATTTGTCTAAGATGGAAGAATTCCTTTCTCATCTATCAAAAAGCCCTGAAAGGCATCAAGAAGTTATCCCATATGTGTGCTTAAAGGGAGAATAAATATCATGTGGGGTTCTGGTTTAATTTCAAAACCTTGGCACAGAAATATTATTCAAAGTTTGTAAATAGCAGCTTTGAGATATGTTTTTATGTATGTGTATAAATAATAAATATATATGTATTTTTAATAAATATATTTTTCCCCTGAACAGTTTTTGAGTGATTGATGCTTCTGTGTTGAGTACTTTTAACTTCCAAGTTATTTTTATGTAAATTTACACAGATAAATTATATTAACTATAAGCAAACACATAATTAATATATTAATAGTTGTGAACATTTGAGACTGGCCCAGACCTGCCTCAGTCCTTCTGAATGGAAGCCTAAATTTGCTGCATTTCCAAGTGAAATATGTCAGTTTTCAAATTAAGTCATTATTTTTTTCCATTTTTTTTCCCTTGTGCTGAGATCTAACAAGGGTGTCCTTGACAGATTAGGTAATGTTCTAGTTACTCAACTATCCCATCTCCAACAATAACAGTAACTGAGGTCAATAAAGACCAGATGAGACCTATTTGTTTGTTTTCCATTAATTAATGCATTGCGTGCACCTAAATTCAGTTTGTGGGAAAACAGCAGTTTTAGATGAAATGTATCAATTCCCTACCCAGCCAGGACAGCAAGAGCACCTTTGCACGCATTCCCCTCATGCAGTGAAAGGTTGTGTCACCCTGGAGCCGTGGCTTTGTGCATTAAAGTCTGCAATGTTGTCTGTAGGTTCAGCTTTAGTCCTGCTCTGGGTGGAGCACGGCTCCGCAGGAAGGACAGAATTTGCAGTGCAGCTTTATTTCCCAGGTAGTGAAGAGATAGTCATGAGTCTGCTGGTTCTTATGGAAGGGATATTTTGTCAGCAGATGAACTGCAGTCAAAGGAAATGCATAAATCAACACTCAGACGAAAAGAAAGTTGACTGCATCGGCACCTTGAGATGCTCCTTTCAGTCTACAGGTACTTTGGTAATGGGCAGTGTATGATGCAGGCAAAAGAACGTAAGCAGAAACTACAACATCTATCCCACACCTGCAGTATGTGGAGAAAAACTCCACATACTGCAGGTGTGGGATGGTGCCATCCAAAGGGGGTAACTTAGGCTGCATGTGGGTTCCCCCTCACTGCTTTAGGGTTTCCCCTCATATATCTCCACAGACATCTCCTGAGATTTAATGGTACTATATGTACCTTTCAATTCCCATAAAGATTTCTGTCAAATTTGGGAGAGGATCTCACCATGCAGAGAGCATCTCCTGAGCTGGGCATGACTTCCTGCTAGGCTGAGTCTATGTGGAACAGAAGTGGTGAGGACATGCTGGATGTGAGGTGAGTGTCCTGCTCCTGTCAACTCTATGTTGCTTAAATGCTACCTTAGGCTTTTTGAACTTGTTTGCCTCCTGTTTAATATCCATTGAAATACCCAGTGAATTTGTTTTCCACAGACAAAAGTGCTCTTTTATTAAAGTAATTGACTTCCTTAATTTTAGAGGAAACTGAAAAGATGTCTTGAACTCAAAGGTGGATTTATATTTGTATGAGGTGCTAAGGGAACCTGGTATTACTCCCCGTAATACTGAAGTCCCTATAGATGTCAAGTTCTCCTGCTCAAAAAAGGATATATTTATATTCCTCATACATATTGTATATATCTGCAGTTATCTGAATCCTTAGATGTCTCTTGAATTAAACAGACATTTTGCATTATAATTCATGTACGTTACACTTCATATTTGGTGTGCAAACTAAACTCTCAAACCAATGTAAGGCTACTGCCTAAGAGGATATCAATGTTTTCTACATATCCCAGTGGAATATGCTGCAAAATATTCCACTGTCTTCCAAATGAATAGGAGGAAGCACATGATAAATGATATATTTACCTGCATATCCACCATGGTATTAATTTTATCTGTGGTGCCCTACAACCCATAATGAAAATTGGTTATGTGCCTGCATGATAAGGGACAAAGACTTAAAAGTGATTTGCTAGACCAATATATCCATAAGTCTGAGAAAAAAGAAATGTAGTCAAACTAGTCAGATGCATTCTTACTCTCCTTCCTAAATCTGTTTGTCAGTCTCCCAGTAATTCCTGGTACTTTTACGAAGAGCTGCCCAGCATCTTCCCAGTATCGTGCAGCCTAGGAGCGACAGCACTCCTCACGCTGCAGTGTTTGCACAGCATGCTCAGTGCGTCCCAGTATTGTTTGTATATTCAACATGAAGTCTAGCACATAAACAGCCTGAAATATGGAGGCAAGACTATATGCAGATCACCCAGGATCTTGTAAATACTTAGACATGTGGAAGCTTTGAAGATTCACTTTGATCAGCGCTTTGATACTAATGCTCACAAAAGAAATGCTGCTATCATCTGGATTCAGTAACTTCATGCATCAGAGAAGGGAGTGGTTACAGCATTTACAGATTATGCTCTATGAAGCTAATGTAGATATTAAGGAGTATTTATGGACTTTATTTTCATAGATGGTAGATATTATTGAGTTATGACTTGGCAAGCACAGCCTGATTTTGGCATTTTTATTTTCTGTATAGCAATTTACATTTGCAGAGTGTCTAAGGTCTGAGACTGGGCTGTTAATAAATCAGGAAAAAATCAATGTGAAATGAATGTAAGCCATAAAAAGTAATATAAGATCAAGATAGATCATTAATGATATAAAATCCTGTATAAGTAGCAAAAGATAACTTCAAAGCACTGCACAAACATGTTTTGAAAGGCAATGTTTTGAAAGTCTGGCAATAATTTTGAGGAGTGATGTGCTTTTGAGAAATTTCTTGACCACAATTTGATTATGTATCACCCTCCTTCTATCTCTCTAGCATGCATGAAAAAGAGTTTTTTTCAGCCCTCAAAAGTGGAGTCCTAACACCCGGAGTGGGACAGCAGCCTGTTATGCTATTTGCAACAGTTAGTTACCATATTCCAGACTAGAAAGAATTTCTTTTCATAGGTTTGAAGCTTGATCAGTATATACTTCTGAATATCTAATAATAATAAAAAATAAAAAATAAAGACAAAATATTTCATCACTCTTAAGATGTAAGACAAAGAATCTTTATCTGAATTGTATATTTGTGCTTACATTTGTATACACACTTGCATTCAAGTTCAAAACCATGCATGCCATGAGAAGATTGTTTAGGTTGTGATCTGCCCTTTATCTAGAAGCGATGAAGGCTGCAACTGGGGAAAGCCCATCTTTTCCCTTCCCATGGCCAATGCAACTGGTGCACTCCTGCTGCTGTCCTGGCATTGCATGAGCAAGGTCAGGGGGAGCATTTTAAAGAAAACTAATCCTGAAAAGAGAGTTTTGCATTGAATTACCTCCCCATACAAGCTTTAGTCAAGGAAGAGGGAGGGAATGTGTAGGACTAAGGATGGGGAAAGAGGAATGATGGCTTTGGTGATACTTCCAACATAGTATATCATGTCACAGCAAAAGTTACCAGTGGGAAAATACCTCGATTGCCTCTTAGGTCACTAACACATCAATTATTGCTAAGGTAAAGAAAATACAGTCATAGACACACTTTCCAGTGATATGCATGAAATGGGGAGAGACACAATCCACTACTGTTCATTTCAAAATATAAGACAAAATATAGTCTTCAATTTTGTCTCTACTATCATAAACATGACATCCCATTAATAAATGGAAACGGTCCTTTCCTCTCTTGCAGCACAGCCATATAAACAAAGGAGAAGGTTAAGAAATTAATCTTATCATTTTAGCTGTTAAAATATTTGGTGGTTCTTTTGAGGTAATTGTCTAGGCTTCCCCTTTAGTCAGTGGAGAGAGATAACTTCAGAAGAAAATAATTCTGTCTCTATCAGAAGTGTGTCCTGGCAAGGGATCAGCTGTCCCTGCAGAAAGCTTAGATTGCTCGTTTACTCCACATACTAACTTCAAGATGGTTGAAGTCACATTAAATGAATCCTAACTGAGTGACTATACAGAGGAGTTAATGAAGGTGTGTAAGCACAAAGTTCTGACAAATGCTCAAAGAAATACTGAAAGATTAAAGAGGCAGGTTTAAAAAATACATTAAACTTTCAGTTGTAGGAGTCTTCGGTGTGTGTGGGAAAAGCTGTGAGAAATGTAAGAGAGAAATTGATGTATTATAAAGTTGATGATGCCTTTTAACAAGCTGATATCATCTGCAAATCATCAGTGTTGACAATGTTACTAAAAAGTAATTTCAGCTCTCTATTTAGGATTTTTTGCACTATTTTTTAAACTATAAAAATTAAGAAGGAAAATGTCTTGTAAAGAATAAAACCCCTGCTGTTTTGTGTAAGACAGTTCAATCAATTGGTAACAGGTAAAGGGAATTGTATTAGAAACGGAATTCTTAATTTCAGTCAAATTTCTTATAAACTTCACATTTTCTTAATTTTTATCTTCTGACAGACACAAACACTGTTACCCTTTGAGGACTGATTCAGAACAGGAATTATGTTTGGTGGTGCACTATATTTAAGCAAAGAAATACCATTATTTAGAGTACTTTTAGACCTAGAACACCAATAGCACACATGTTATGCTAACTAGATTGCTTTTCTGCCAATTTTTCATTTCTGCTAGCAAGAATTACTCATTCTAAGAATATGTAGACAGCCCCATGAAAATTAGACTGGTTGTCTTGCCGATGCAGTGGAAAGGAAACATCGTGATACAAAATTTGGATTTTGAAAAAAATGTCAATGAAATGAGAGGACTGTCATGAGAAGTAAGACTGAAGCTGTGAAAGTGCTCTTCCTTGCATAGGAAGCAAGTGTTCTGTCTGCAATTACAAAGAAGCACAAAGATGTTTGGTATCCACTCTGATGTTTTCAGTTAGGTGGGAAGTGATGAAAGGCGTGCCAATAACTGGATCAGCTACAGTGACTAACTAATGAACTATGCTGGCAGAGAGGCCAAACTATCCTTGGGGGAAAAGTCAGCATTCAATTATAAATTAATACATCATGGTGGCTGGATGTGGTGGTGATTCACAGCTAAGAATCTGATGCTCAAATTTCTCTTCTCGTTTACACTCAGCAGTGTCCTACCACCTGTGCCACTCAACCTCAGGAGTTATCTTCTCAGGTCTTCCAGGCATCCTGAGATCTATAGGGTATATATCTTGGTGAACACACATGGTGATCTTTGTGAGACAATGCACCAGAATGCCTGGATTTTGTAGACAGGCAGTTTCTCTGTGTCAAGCCTAAGGCAATGTTTATGTTATTAAGAGACAAGAGAAAATGTCTTTAATAAGAAAGTGAAACAGAAAAATGGTCACATGTGGCTCTTAAAAATCCGTATCACTTAGCCTGGATACTATCCCTATATTAGATCCAGGATCTTGGAATAAGAAGGATAATCAGATTCCTACTACTGAGACAAAAAATTGCCTTCACTTCCCGTCCTAAATGGTGTGGTTTGAGCAGCTCTCACAGTTTTCTGTGAGTTAGTCAATGAAAAAGATTCCTTAAAGATATAAAACTTTCTGGCACATGGCTCTGTAAGGATGCCTCACAGTTTAGGGAATTTATGTAATTTTAAAGCACCTTCAGTCATATAGCTATGAAATCTTACTTGCATATGTTCCTGGATATCTGCCTACACAAAAACATGCATTCAGTGATTACAGCTAATGCTTTGGCACTGTGGTTCTGACACACAATGTCCATTAATAATGGTGAATAGCTATTTCCATGAGTGGAGTACTTAGTAGGGCAAATGATTCAGAAATAAAAGCTGTTAAGGTCTAAGTGACCAAGGAATACATGGCAATTGTAGACCATCAAAGAAATGGCTTTCACTTACTATGTCAGTGATGGGCTCTTCCAGACATATGTGCATTAGTATAAACATGGCTTGAGCAAGACCTCCTTGAAACTAGACAAGTGAACAATATTTTTAAGCTTAGTTCTTATCAGATTAGAAAAAAACCCAGAAGTAATAAAAAATTTCACTTGAGTCCTAGGACCTTTTTATCAGACATGTCTCTTAGAATAGAGGAACAGTCACAGAGATAAGTGGAAATTGGCCTATTTAGAAATTTGAATGAATAAGTTGAGGAATACTAACTTTGTTAAAGCACATGGACCACCTCACTTTGTTCCAGTTTCAAAGCTCAGAAAAATACTGTACTGGCCCTCAACCTATGAACAGGGGGCAAGACTTGACCCAGGAAGGCTGATTCACTGTCTTGCAAGTCAGAGATCCATAGAAGACATTTTTTCCTTGTATTTACTGCACCAAATAGGCTTATAAGAAAAGGCTCCACATGGAGTCACCAGAAGAAAAAGCAAAGAGGGAAGCTTCAATAAGATCCTTAGTGCTTTTGGTTTTGCTAGGCTCTTTTCTAGGCTGTTGCTTGGTCATCTGACCATGCTTCAGGCAGGGCAGCCTGCAGAGTACTTATATCACTGACTTTTTTGGGGTGTTTGTCTTCAGAGCAAAGTACAAGGGTCCTGTAGCTCTCTCATCTGTGTAGGAAAAGGTATGAGGAAAGGTTGAGGGAAACAGGGCTGCTTCGTCTGGAGAAGAGATCTGATGAATGCTTATAAATATCTAAAGAGTGGATGTCTAGAAGAAGGGTCTATACTCTTCTCTGTGGTGCCCAGTTATAGGACAAGGGGAAATGGAACACAGGAAGTTCTATCTGAACATGAGGAAAACCTTCTTCAGTCTGTGGGTGACAGAGCACTGGAACAAGATGCCCAGAGATGTTGTATAGTATCCATCTTTGGAGATATTCAAGACCCACCTGGACACAATCCTGTGCAACATGCTCTAGGTGATCCTGCTTTAGCTGGACTAGATGATCTCCAGAGGTCCCTTCCATCCCCTACGATTGTGTGATTCTGTGATGCAGGAAGACACTGGAGAAGGTTTACCAGTCATGGATGTATATAAGACTACCCAGCATGTCTGAAGTCAGTGTCTTGATGAATCAGACCCTCGTCTTTGCATTTCTTTCTCTAAAATGAGGATAATTGAATTTCTTCTCTTCAATGCTACTTGCTTTTCCTAGTTATGTCATAAATTCTGGAGAATGGAAAGAATGAATTTTCATGTGTAAGTATAGTACCCAATATCATATATACCTCCAGGATTCCTCTGCTAACAATATTAATGTTATGTTTATTGACCTAATAAGACAGTGTTGTCTGAGGCAATGAAATAAATGTCTGTAGTGTCCTTTTCCAGATAGATTAACTAATTATGAAATTGCAAGTAGCAATATGAAAAGTTTGTACAAAGCTCTACCCTACATCTCCACTAGACTTCAACTAAGTAAGATCCAGAGAAGGGAAAGAATTCTTCCTGAGGTATCTGTAGAAATACCTAGGCTGTCTGTGGAAGTCCCATTACATCTGGTTGGCTGCATTTTTCTACACTGAAAGGTCACTGATAATTACAAAGCAGAGGCCTGTAATTTTTCATCCAGGAATTAAATAACAATAATTGCTAAATATCACTTGGGAGAAAAAAGGGGTAGATTGAGTACATGAAGCCCATACTCAAGAGTCAGAGCATATCTATTAAGTGAAATAAATCTGCAAAGTTATAAATGGATACAAAGACTTAATGTGAAAAATTAAATGCTAGATCTGACATCAATCTGTTTCCATCATAAGTGGGGAAGAAAGGAAACTACACAAACACCATGAAATCTCCTGCCTTCTGTTAAAGACAATTTTTAAGATCTGGGTTTAAAAGACAGCATTTTTAACAACCCCAACTTGAGTCCTGGAAGAGTGGGTTTCTCACTGGGAGTCAAGGGTACTTAAGCAGCTGTAATCATCTCTGATGTACCTTTTTAGACAATTCACAGATCTTACCAAATTTCCATATGTACATTATTGTCATGCTAGAGTCCCATATTCAGGCTCAAGTTTCACTTTCATGCAAGTTTTGCAGGTTGATTTTCAACAAGTATCATATGCAGGGTTTACTTCTTTCCAACAAACCTGGATCTCTTGGTTGTATTCTCTTTCTGTGATATTTTTTTTTTTTTTGCATATGTAACTTTAACTTGCTTGTGACCACTTGGAATGACATTGCAAAAATCACCTATTTTCTCCCCTATTTTTATACCAATTAATTGTCTTTGCTTACTGCATTGTCATGCATCAAATGGGAACCATTCTCTTCACTTTTATGCTCTTCACCACCTGCAACCTTGTCTATCCTCACTCTTAGGTAGTGGACTCTTGTTTCTGGTTAAGGAATGAGTGTGCCTTCAACTTTGCTGCATACATGTGTGCACCCTCTTGTGCCCTTCCACTTTTACTGCCATACAAGCTTTAAGGAAGATTTACATAAATACAGTTACTGCATTTTCCTCCTCAGAAGTCTCTTTCTATATATTTACAAACAACTTGTCATGCACTAGCACAGCTATTCAGCATGCTGACCAATACTGTCTCATTATTTCCTCATATGCCAGTAACTGTTGACTATTTCTTATTTTTAAATTACACATTTTCTTGGGAGCATCAAGTGTCTTTTTTTGTTTTCTTTGTGATTTGCTTTGTACAGCAAACAGCCTGCTCCTAATGTTCTATTTGTTTTCATTTTCTGATGCCTTTTACCTTCAAGTTCACAAAAAATACACCAGAAAAGTAAATAATTAATTCTGTTTTCAGGCCATCAGGGAGGACTTCTACATTTGTATCTCTATCTAGCCAAACAGGACACCTTGGAGTAAAGAGTTAGATATAATATATCAGAATCATTCTGACCAAAATATCTACTTATAAAATGGGAAACAGTCCACTGGGCCACTGAATCCAATCTGCTCATCACAGACACCCACAACATGTAATCTTTTTCAAAAACTATTTAATACCCCTTCTTAAAGCCAACTAGTTTCACCATTTACTTTATTATTCTTAGTGGAAGTCTGCTTCAGAACCTCACTCACTAGAGGATTAGAAAACTTTATCTAATTTTCAGCCTAAATTTATTCATGGACAATTTATAAGTATTTGTTCGTGGACCAACATTGTTCTTCAGTTTAAGCAGTTCTTCTCCCTGGTGTTTACCTACCTGATAAGTTTATAGAGAACAATCACATCCTGTCTTTGCCTATGTTTTGCAAGGCTAAATAAGCAAAACTCTCTTTGTGCACTTCTGCAAGGGAAACGCTGTGTTTCCATG
Source organism: Heliornis fulica (assembly GCA_013399135.1). Taxonomy (NCBI): domain Eukaryota; kingdom Metazoa; phylum Chordata; class Aves; order Gruiformes; family Heliornithidae; genus Heliornis; species Heliornis fulica. Next base: position 440,595 of record VXBZ01000167.1, on the reverse strand, counting down.
CTCATTCTGGATGCCTCTGCTTGTGTCTGTCCATGTTTGTCTAATATAGGACTGATCAGCACTGCAACCAGTTCTCCCATCAAAGTCTCTAACTTTATGACAAGATTAGCAAGAAGAACAGAAATACTTCTCCTATCCCTTTTCACAGTTGCATTCAACCACTCCAATAATCCTTCTGTAACCTCTTTCCAGTACCCTTGGTCTGTCACAGTATTGCCCACATTGTTTTCTTTTAGCTGACTTTTCTTACAGTTTTGCTATTAATTCCCACTTTTTCCAAAAGTAGTAATGATTTCCCATATGTTATCAGAGGAAATAGTTTACTAAATTCCAAATTTCCCTTTACTAGACAACTTGTTATGTTGCCTCTGATAAAGTTGCATTTGTATAATATTTTTCTTTTCATTTTCCTGCAGAGAATATTATTTTCTGCAAAAGGGATGCTAAAGTATTATACAATTTCATATTTATACTTTCCCAAGGTTCATTACTTAATTATACGTTTATTTATATCTAGTCTTTAGTCACATTGTACTTACCTGGCTTAGTTAGTTCCCATGCATGATTGTACATGTTGGTACTGTTAAAATTGTGTGTTAGTAACTATAGCCAAATGGTTCCCCAGTTGGGGATTTGTTTCTCACCTATTCTAGCTGCAACAATTAATTTTCAGATCATTATTTCTCTTAGTCAGCTTTTTTTATGCCCCTGTATTCAGCCTCAGGACCTGGCTGAGCAAGGTTCTGAGCAACCTTATCTGATCTTGCAGCTAATCCTACTTTGAGTGGAGAGATGGACTAGAGACCTTCTGAGGTCCCTACCTACCAGAATTATTCCAGGATACTATCAAATTAAGGTATTCAATATTTTTGTTGTTGTTGTTGTTCTGTGTGGTATGGCCACCAGCACTTTTATAACCCCTGGGGTGATGAACTGCAAATGGGAGCTCCCAGCTGATGGGAGCATAAGGAAAGGCTTTCTTAAACTGTCAGAGACTAGAGAATATGCAGAGTGTCACAAACATTTGTCTCACTACTCAGGGAGCTGGATTGAAAGTCATGCATTATGTCCAGTGAGTAGGATTTACTAGTCCCTAAATAACTTCTGAATTCCCAAACAGCTTCTTTTATGCTTATGTTAGATTGTTAAACTACTTCTGGGAAAGGTGAGAAGCAAACTTTAAGCTAGCACAAATTCTTCCACCTGAAGTTAAAATAGTCCCTGGATACTGAAGAGGAGAAAAATATAACCCTAATGCCTCAGTTGAGTGTATTGATGAAACGGGATTGTGACAGTGCCAACATTCACATACGTCCCTATGGTTGGGATGAAAACAGATCTGAAGGTCCTGGGTAATTTGTGGTAGGTAGAGCATTTATAAAAAGTTTTACCAAATTTATTGACAATTGATCAGGCTGGTCACTATGGTTACAGCATGTAATCTCTAATCTCCTTTTCCCTTTTTCACCTTTATAGTAGATAGTGCCAAAATGATTTTGACAAATGTTTCAGCTGATTCACTTGTAGACAGTGTACTCGGCACAGTTAGGATAAATGAAGGACTCACAGATGATAAAAAAGTGCAAAAATCTATCTGTTTTTGTTTATTTTATACTCTGCATTACTAAACCAATACAAGAGGTGACGATGCCTGGAGCTTCTCCCCTATGAGGAGAGGCTGAGTGAGCTGGGGCTGTTCATCCTGGAGACGAGAAGACTGAGAGGGGATCTCATAAATGTTTATAAATATCAGAAGTGTGAGAGACAAAGGGAGATGGCCAACCTCTTCTCAGTGGTCTGTGGGACAGGACAAGGGGCAATGGACACAAATTGGACCACAGGAAGTTCTGCACCGATGTGCAAAAGAACTTCTTCACTGTGAGGGTAACAGAATGCTGGAACAGGCTGCCCAGGGAGGTTGTGGGGTCTCCTTCTCTGGAGATATTCAAGACCTGTCTGGATGCCGACCTGTGCAACCTCCTGTAGGGAACCTGCCTGGAGACGTTCAAGGCCAGGTTGGATGAGGCCCTGAGCAACCTGATCTAGTTGGGGGTGTCCCTGCTTCTTGCAGGGGCGTTGGACTGGATGACCTCTGGGAGTCCCTTCCAACTCTAATCATTCTATGATTCTATGATTCTATGACTGGACTCGGTGATCTCTGGAGGTCCCTTCCACAATTCTGTGATTCTGTGAAGAGAGACCTAATTTCTCCCCTAACTTTGTTTAATGAAGGTTGAAATTTAATAAACATGTAAGAAAGCTGCATCACCATGAACTAAGAGACTTCAAAATATGACACTTAATTCATTATTTATTAACCTATCCCACAGGAACATGACAGAGGGAATGCAGACTATCCATATTAGAAACTGTTTCATCTTTGAGAGATAATGGAGACCCTATTTCCTTTGCAGAAGATTTATATTCTAAAGAGGAAATGAGATCTAAGATGCAAAATTTATATCACTCACGAGTTCTTTTTTCCCATGGAAGATAGAAAGAATATTCTTTTACAGACTGAATATGCTTATAATCATGTGCTTTAAAAGTACATATTTATAACAACAAGAATGTCTTATCCAGGAAAAAAATTAGCAAATGCACATGTGGTGACACAAAAGTAAGAGAGCAATGTGCCTCTAGATATTAAAAAAACTCACCACAAAAATCATGCAATATCCAGTTAAAATGATGGAAAATGGATACCTAAACATGCTAAAACCACTATTTACTGATACCAGGACAATAAAAACCGAGACAAATGTCCTTCTACCCAGAGATATTGCATTTCAGATGCAATATGGCTACTCCTATTTCTCTTCAACATATACAATTTTCATTTCCTGATTTGAAAGAAATGTAAGACCCACACTGATGAGAATCAGCTTATGGACCATAACCATAAAGCAGAATATTTTCTAGTCATTCTGTGATGACTCCCAATTTGAGTAGTGTGACTGTGGTCAGAATCCGGCACACCCAATTAACTTCCATATTTGTAACACTCTTTTCCAAATTACTGACTTTGTCCCAGAAACTCAGCCCAAGTGGCAAGCTTTTTGCCTCCTGGGAGTATCATCCTGAAATCTACTGAGTTTCAGTGAAGAGGAGAAAAGTGCTGACATGCATTAGCCTGAAGATAGCAGCCTAGACCTTTTAATATATTTGGAAATGGTTCTGTGACATTGACTAAGTAGACCCAGAGTCTCAAATAATATCACTAAACCAAATCATTAAAATACAACTTCTGAAACATGAACTTGAGTCACTAGAGATAGGTTGATATGTACATATGTGCTAGGCTTACTTCTTATAGGGAGTGACCTACAAACTAAAACATCATTCCAATAAACTGCTTTAATCATATGGCCCATAAATGTACTTGACTTACTTTTTATCATTGACAATGAAAATGAGACAGCAAATTAAAGGTACGATTTTAAGAAAAAGTTACAATGGCAGGACATGAATTGTTTTACTACCTTACCAACCAAGCCACTGGTACTTCACAATTCATGAACAAATTTTCTATTACTACAGAGTCATGCTTTTATTGACTGGTATAAAACCACCATTTGTATCTTTTTTCATCCTGCTGTGTTTCTATTTTATTGGAAGTGTCCTGTAAAAGGTATAACATCAGCTCAGATTACCAAGAAATCTATAAAATAGCTTCCTGCTACTACCTTTGGTGCAGATTGAAAGAATACATTATGATCCCACTGAGTAAATGATAAAAGCTGTTATTCACAGGCAAACATGATTTATCCTCACCTGTTCAAAATTCTGAATGTACCCACTTTATTATTAAATTATGAAAACATTTCACTCACATTGATTAGGAGCACAGATATATTATTAAAGAGAGGCTATTAAGAAGCATGTACTCCAAATTTAAGTTCTGAGGTTTGTGACTCATGGCAGGACCACCGATATTTCATGCAAATGGGAGTGGACAGATACAGCTTCATAATTGTTCTATTGCAGCACCAGAAATGCATGTTAATATTTTTTATTAGTGATTATAAATTGGAAAATGACATTGCCTGGTTCAATTGTTGAGCTTTTTTTTAATTGGATATTAGGAAAAATTTCTTCATTAAGAGGACTATCAGGCACTGGAACAGTTTGTTTAGGGAAATGGTTGAGTCACAGTCCCCGGAGGTATTTAAAAGATGTGTAGTTGTTGTGTTTAGTGACATGGTTTAATGGTGGACTTGATAGTACTACAATAATGACTGGACTTGATGATCTTATAGGTCTTTTTGAACCTAAATGATACTATGATTCTAACTTTTTACTCAGTGTTGCTTGTACGTTAATTACAGATAAAATTGTAAAAGAAAGTTGGATGAAAAAAGAAGTAGTTCATATTCCTTTAATATAAAAAGGCTTTTTTTTTTCTTTTTCTATTCTTCTCTTTGGTACACCCTGAGATAGTAAGATATCGATATTGTATCTGTCTGAGATGGAGTTACTTTTCCATAGCAGCCCCATATTGCTGTGCTGTTATTGGTATTGAGAAAGGTGTTGTAACACACCTGTGTTTTGGTTGCTACTAAGGAGTGTTGGCACACTTAGCAAGTGGGCAAGACCTTTGGAGGGGACACAACCAGAACAGCTGGCCCAACTGACCAAAGCAATATTCCATACTTTGCTGTCTTCATACATACGTTGCTGTCTTCTCAGCAACGAAAGCTAAAAGAAAGGAGGAAGTAGGGACATTTGTTACTTCTGACATTTGTCTTCCAGAGCAACTTGCACACATACTGAAGTCCTGCTTTCCACAAAATGGCTGGACTGATGATGGGAAGTAGAGAATAAACACTTTGGGCTTTTTCCCTTTGCTTCCACATGCAGCCTTTTGCTTTTGCTTTATTAAAATGCCTTTATCTTGACTCACATTTTTTTTTATCCATCTTATTTTTCTCCCCTCTCTGTCTTGTTAGGGAGGGAGGTGACAGAGCAGCTTGGTTCCCACCAAGGTCAACCCACCACAACACCCATTTAAAGGATATAGGTTTTCTTCTAACCAGTTCTATGCCAGGCTCCATTAAAACTAATTACTAGCTCCAGAACTAATTTCTCTCTCATAATGCTAAGTGTTTGTTCAACATCTAAGATTATTACTTTAAAACACAAAATATGAACATAAATTTGGTCTATTTCTGATAGTACATAGAATCATAGAATCATAGAATGATTAGGGTTGGAAGCGACTCCCAGAGGTCATCCAGTCCAACCCCCCTGCAAGAAGCAGGGACACCCCCAACTAGATCAGGTTGCTCAGGGCCTCATCCAACCTGGCCTTGAACTTCTCCCGTGATGGGGAATCCACCATCTCCCTGGGAAACCTGTTCCAAGTACTTAGTTTTAGACAAATCTTGTTCTTAATAAAATCAACAGGCCAAAACTTGAGAGGTTTGAAAACCTCACCATGGGTAACTATTAGTCACAGCCCGACAGTATATTTTTCTGTTCTCTAGTCACTACAGAATATAGTTTATTTACAAGAATGCCATTGTACAGAGAATTGGACTAAGCATTTGGATTACATCTATATGATATTGCTTTCAAAGATGCTCAGACTTGAAAGGCTCAGAGAAAGTGTCTGTGTGGGTGCATGTATATGTGCACACATTTATTTTTTATATTAAAAATGGAAGCATATGGAAAAATGGTCTCCCTGTATGCTGAATAATTTATGTCTTCCCTGTCTTCTCCTGGTTGCCTTCACACTAATGACTGGTTTAACACTGATGTACATCAATTTACGATGTAACAATGCAGCTTTGGATTGCTTTCAAGTCCAGATTGCTTTAAAAAGCAATAAGAATACATGGAGGCATAAGAGCTTTGCAACTAGCAGTGACAGGATGCATACCAGGGCTTGGACAAACTGTACATTATTAGTTGTGAGTTCTCTCTGGTTTTATTGAAAACATCTTTTTAATATTGCATTGGTTTTGAAGGATAAAATGTGAAAAATATTTTTATTATTTTCTTTTACATAAGAACTGCTCAGAAGCTGGCTGTTGTATTCACCTTAACTCCTTGCCTCCTACCTGTTTTTTATCTATATCATCAACTTTTTGTGTCCCTTCTTCTAAATGTCAATTATTAAAATTCTTTCTGGGCGCTTAATGTAGATAAAATTATGATGCTTCCAATGCCTAGTGCTAGAGCTTTACTGACACCTGAGCTACCTCTCTGTAACCCTTGGAAGACTCACCTGATGAACTCAGTGAATCTTCTAAATCCATTTGATGAGATCCCTGGAAATTATGTATTAACTGTCTCTTCACAAATGTAAGATAAAAACCCTTTCTAGTTCAACTAATAAAAGGCAGAAATATTATTCATCATTTAAAGGCTCATCTTTGTTATATAAAATCCTAACTCAGTTCATTTATATCAACTGAGATGTATTACATTTACAATGATTTTATGGACTGTAGTAACTTACTTAATTTATTGTGCCTTAGGTACTGTATGAAGAGAATGGTAAAAGTCATACTTAATGCTTGGAGCTAACCTGATCTCTGAAAATGTCTGGAAATACAATCTTGTTCATTTCAGTGATTAGCAGGTAAAGTATATAGTTTATTGCTTTTAGGCTATTTAGTTCACCTGGCATTCAGTAAAGAGGTCTGGCAAGGTGTCACTACTGCTACAACAGGAGAAAAGATGTGTGTTATGTTGAGTTTGGTAATGTGAATGCCAGAGTAATCCTGCACAAGATTGCTATGACTTATAGTCTAACAGAGGCAAGTCTCTGCACCTTCAGCAGAGTAACATTTTGACCCCATTTAACCCATTTTTCATTCATAAACAAGAATGTCAGGTTGCAATCCTGCTACTGAAAGAAAAAAGCAATACAGGCCTAGACAAGTCACTGTGTTAGTTTAAAAAATGTTCAATTCATTAAATACATCCTACAGCTAAAAAGAAAATAAAATCCCTTCCCTCTCTCTGCCACTGCCATTGTGGTTGTGTGATCCACATTCCAGTTCCCCAACCCTGTTCCCGTTCCTCTGAGACCCCAGGGTAGCAGTCATTAATGCCACTTGAGTTTCTGCAATCCTCTGCTTACTATGTTCAGGAGGACTGGTGGAAGGCATGGGGAGTCTGAATTGTTTCATGTAAAGAAAGGTTATGTGGAAGAGAAGGAACATAACTCTCTCCTTATAGTAGTGAACTGGCAATTCACACCTAGGGTCAACACTAAGCAAGGTGCTGAACTGCATTGCCTTGTTGTCATTCAGATATTTCTATGTGACAGGAAAATCACACTTTCTAAGATGAGGCAGTACAGAAGAATATTGAACTATCATTACCAGTCTCAGTTTGTTTTCTTTTTTTTTTTTTTAATCATCTTTGGACTGTTGTGGGAGAGCAAGAATGCTTTTTCAGTGGGCTGAAAACTATTTACTGCGTGAACATTCTTCCAGTCAGTATTTTCCCTCATGCAAGAAAACTGACTGTACTGTAAAAACACTGTGTAGCTTAAAATGCAGTTATCACACTCTCTCTGCCCTGTAATACTCTCTTGGCAAGGGAAATTGTTGTGTAGGTTCTACATAAGAGAGTATGACATGGGTGCAATGTTCCACATTCCCCACAGATGACAATGAGAAGCTCACTAACTTCAAAAGGAGCTTTGGAGCTAAATACTCAGCCAATGTGAGTCTGGCATGATGAACTTGATTGAAACACAACAGTTTATACTAGCTGAGGATCTGACTTTCTCAGAAGTGCATCTTTTCAGGGTTGTATAACTTGGTAAATTCAGTTGTGTTTATTACCAATGGCAAAACTGGAGCATCTCTACTATATCTGAAGATCTGAACAGAAAAGTGTGAGTAACCACAGGTTTTCAAACTTGAAGGACACAGAAATCTTAAGAAACAAATCATAAGTGGGAAAGAAAAGGAAGCAAACAAAACAAAAGCATTGCTGATATGGAAGGTTAACCACACTTGCATATTGTTGTATGTAAGTACCAAAACCAATTACATTTTAACTATTTTTGCAAATTAGCAGTGCTCCAAAGACACGGATGAATCTTGACTATAATACTGAATCACGAAATCATGGAATCACAGTCTGGTTTGGGTTTGAAGGGACCATGTAGTTCTAAACAACTTGCCTCCACTAGGAGGCACATTGCTCGAAACCCCATCCAACCTGGTCTTAGACACTTCCAGGGAGGAGAGCGTCTGCAGCTTCTCAGGACAAACTGTACCAGGGTCTCATCACACTCACAGGGAAAAATGTCTTCTTAATATCTAATCTAAATATACTCTCTTTTAGTTTAAGGCTATTCAACATTTTCCTGTCACTCTCTGCCCTTGTAACCAGTCCATCTCCAGCTTTTCTGGAGTCCCTTAAGGCACTGAAAGGCTGCTCTAAGATCTCCCTGAAGCCTTCTCTTCTCCAGCCTGAACAACCCTAAGTCTTTCAGTTTGTCTTCATGATCATCCTCATAGCCTCTGGACTTACACAAGCATCTCCACATCTTTCTTGTACTGAGGAATCCAGAATTGGATGCAGTACTCTAGGTAGAGTCTCAGAAGGGCAGAGCAGAGTGGCAGAATCCTTTCCCTTGACCTGCTGGTCTTACTATTTTTGGTGTAGCCCAGGGCATGGTTGTCTTTCTGGTCTGCACATCAGTATTGCTGGGCCATGTTGAATTTTACATCAATCAACACCTCTAAGTCCTTCTCCTCAAGGCTGCTCTCAATACAATCTCTGCCCAGACTGTAGTTGTAATTGGGACGGTGCATTGAAATGCTGGAAGTTCCTTCTAAACTCTATGAGGGTCATGAAGCACTGGAACAGGTTGCCCAGAGAGACTCTGTAGTCTCCATCCTTGAGGAAAGTATAAAAACAATAGAGATATAATCTTGGGCAATTGACCTGGTTTCAGCAGGGATAGAGTTGATATTCCTTCTAGCAGCTGGTGTAGTTCTGCATTTTAGATTCAGGATGAGAATCATGTTGGTAACATGCAGATGTTTAGTTGTTCCCAAGCAGTCAAGGACTTGTCAGCTTCTCATCAGCTGCTGATGAGAAGGTGGGGGTTGCCCAAGAAGCTGGGAGGGGACACAGCTAGGGCAGCTGATGAAAGGGATGTTCCATACCATACAACATCATGTTCTTTTGTATAACTGGCAGTGGGCTGAGCGGCAGCTGAGCGGCAGCTGAGGGCTTGGTGAAGCATCTGAGGGACTTGTGTGGCAGCTGAGGCCTGGTGCAGCATTGACTTGAAAGTGATGGCTGAATACCAACTTGACAATGCAAAATGGTGAATTCCTTGTTTTATTTTGCTTGCATGTGTGGGCTGAGAGGCTGAACAGTTTGGAGGGGGTTGTATGGCAGCTGGTCTCACATAATGCTGATGTCGGGTGGAGAGAAACTGTGCTCTTCATCACTTGTTTTGTGTATGCATTATTAGGATATAATGTTATCTTCTTTGTGAGTGTCCTATTAAACTATTTTGTTCTCAACTCAGAAGTTGTCTCACTTTTTTCTTCGGATTCTGCTCCCCATCCTTCTGGGGTGGAGTGAGCAAACAGCTGTGTAATGCTTGATGGTTGGCAGGGGCTGAACTACAGCAGCAACCTACAAGTTGACTCTGCTTTGAGCAGGTGTTTTGATCTAGATGATCTCTGGAGCTCCCTTCCAACTTCAACTATCCAGTGATTCTGAGATGCAAAATATTTTAGTGTGAGGAAAATGAGATTTAATTTTGTCAGCTCCAGTTTATTTTGTTCTTGATAATGTTTTATTTTCTCAAAGATATTTTTACTGCATAATATCCAGTGTAAAATCTACAATGTAAAATCTTCAAGGTTTCAAAACTCCAGATGCTGAAATATGGAAACATTCCTCCTTAAAGGATAAAATCCACACAGACCAAAGTTTCCTCATAAGCAATATCAATGAAAATTTTAAAGAAGTTAATAAAGTTTAGGATGACAGTATCAGTTCATGCATAATTGCAAACTGTAGAAAGTATAAGACTTGATACAAGTTTAATTTGTTAGAACATGTTTTGTAGCCATAGCAAAATTACTAGAAGTATAGTCAAATTTGGTTGAAGTTAAATTAGGCATGCATCTTGATTCCTGGTTAAAATTCTTCGGCTGTATCCTCCTAAACTGGTATAAGTAATAATAATAAAAAATTCAGTACAAGCTGAAGCCTGCAGCTTGTATCCAATTATAAATTACACTTCAGATTTTCTAAACTAATTGTTAAATTTAGACTTAACAATTAGCACTGCACAACATTTACCAACAGAATTAACTGTATCACTTGCTATCAAGATGACATTTCAAGCTCAATTAGATTTTCATATGTCCCAGGCTGGTAACTCCGATACAATCTAAGAAAATAAAATCTAGAAATGGGCCAACTGCAAATTGTCATGACAAGATACATAATAGGAAATGGTCTCTTTTTTTTTTTCCTTCTGTTTTGGGTAAAAATACGATTTTAATAGACATAAATGCCATTTTTTCTGAACCATGTAATTTTTGTTTTCAAGTTGGTGGAAATAGAATGCAAATAGTTGCTTTATAGAGCTCTACATTTTGAGAATTATATCAGCAACTTTACAATTTCTAGGAGTCCTTACTAGCAAGTACATGAACATTGCCAGGAGATGCTACCTAGTGTTACTTTTTAGAGTGGTAGGGTATGAATCTGAGAACTTGAAAAGATATTTTCAACAAACAGCCAAACCTACAGAGAAGATCACAGCTGGATTTCACGTTGTGTTTACGTAGTAGAGCCAGCCCTTAGGAAGTTTTTTTCTCTACAACTATATAAAGATTAAAATTCAAAGCCACTTACTCCTGATATCCCATTCAGAATCAAAGAGTTGAACTAAATTCTCTTGCTTTCAAGACATAAGTACTGAAAGATCTTGAAGTTGCAATAAGATGAGTTTTGATGCGATTGTATCTACTTGCAAAATGGATTCACAATGAAGAAGAGTGCTCTACAGCTATTGTTGAGATATAGACCCCAACACTCATCATATATGTGTCAGCACTCTCACCTGTACCCCTTTAAGATGATTTTTGGAAAACACTAGAACACAGGGAAGTATTTGATCTCAGTCTGGAGAAAGAACAGAACTGTAGTTTATACAAAGAATTCCATTTTTCTTTTGATGAGAAACTGGAGGAATTTGACATTATCATTCACTCTAACCTCTTTCATGGTATAGGACAATGACTAATAATGTTTGTCATAGGACTCACTTATGGTTCCTTTTCACACTCTAGTATCCTTCTCTTTCTCTTGGTTGTATCAGGTTATAGTCGCAATGCCTATGGCTCTAAATCTAACACTCTTCAATATCTCTGCTTTCCCCAACTCCAGATCCCTATTGAAAAATAAAACTCGACCTTGAAATCTTTGACATTCTCTTCCAAATACTTTCCTGACTTAAAAAAGCTATTCTCTCAAAATGAAAAGAAGTTGTACGACCTTATGCATAGCATCTTTTTCCTTTCTTATCTATTTGTTGTATACCCATGACCTGAGAGTTTTCCAGGCTATGAACCTTGAGAACACATTTTCAGGAAGAGAGATGAGATGTAGATTCTTAATATTCAACCACTTAATGTCAACCAAGTACCCAAATGTCATGTGTGCACTCCAAAGGATAATCAGTGTGTTCTGGTTCTGAGTACCAGGAATAGTGATGGCACTTCACATATGATATTTCATATTAAAGGTTTATTAAGGAGAAATGTTCTGTACAGTGTGTTCAAAATTTATTTCTATTATTTTTGTTACTGTGTAACAAAAGATTTTTTTCCTGTATTAAAATAGTAAATGAATGATGCATGCAACACAATGAAAACCTCATTTACCGCTATTCTGAATGTCATCTGAAATATTATTGAGTTACATCTGGTTCTGTTTAACCCTTGTTAATTTGGCCAGATGAAGAAACTTGGCATGACAAACTTTGGAAGGTTCATATGACCTAACTTCAGACATCTACAGTGTCATTATCTAAACCCTAATTAATTTCCTTAGGCTGACTTTGTGGTTATAGGGAAAAATAGGCATCATTAGAATGCAATATGCAGCATTACATTACAGGAGAGGAATCATGCTTTACAAACAACTGTTTGAGGATGATTGTCCCAAGGGGCCTATAATTAGTTTGACAAAGCCCTCCAAAATCTTTTAGAACAACCTTACCAAAAGGAAATATGGGTTTAAAGAGGAAAGGAGATGGCCTATCAGGTGTTGCCGCAGAGAGCACTCACGAGTATTTATGGAGCAAAATGCAAAAGGGAAGTTGTAATTTTAGAAGGTCATCAGAGGTCCACTATAAAGCATTTTCCTGAAACTTGAGTAGTTACCTAAGTTAGGGTTTTCATCTCTTAGAATTGTTACATAGTTAAAGAAGAAAAATAGTCTGTTTCAGATATTGATTGGGCCCAGAACTTTATTATAAAACCTAAACTTAGATTAGCAGGACCTCTCTTTGGAAGCCTTTCTCTGTTGACTGTGTGAAGAATATTTTGACATAACTTGAGTATGGTTCAAATTAGTTGTCTAATCTGCTGACTTCAACCCCACTGGTAAAGTATATGGTACAAACACCCCACTGGTTTTTGCCATGAGCAGAGGCTGTTATTGCTGGGACCTTTCCATCCAGGAATCAAATACACATTTACAGTCTAATTTTAGTCAATCTCTTGGAGTACAGATCATGCTTTGTCAAAGTCAGGCTGTCTAGGTGAAAGTATCTGTGTCACTCTCCAGTGCATGAGAATTACCTGTACATTCTAGTCTATTGATCCTAATAAATATCGGTATTATTGGTCCTGTATCAAGTGCTACCTATAGGGATGCAAACCAGAACTTGCCCACAAAACCAGGTCTTGCCCACAAAGCAGAAAAATGCAGCCCTTGTGATGGATAACCAAGTGAATTGACAGAAAGCTATTATAAACTAATTTCTTGCTCCTCTACAAAATACACATTGGGAATTTCAGTCCAACAACACAACCAGGCAGTAAAATTTGAAATTGTAATTTTGTCAGAAGATTTTTGGAATTCAAAATGGCAAGCAGCAAAGAATCCAAAATATCTATAGGGAATGGTGATGGTTAATTACACTTTGAGTATGTTATTTCTACCCCTGAATTTGTCAAGCTTCATCTTTCATTGCCTGGATCTTGTTATATATTTTTATGCTAAATTAAAGAGTCAATGATTATCAGAAATTCTTCCCTCTGCAAGTATTAGACTCTGATCAAGTCAGTTAACTTCTCCTTATTAATTTAAATAGCTTGAGATTCTCTTTCTTTAATTAATGTACAGGCTCGTTCTATGCACTAAACCCCTGCTAGATCAATTCAAATCAACAGAAAACCTACAACTAACCTGTATACTATCAAAATAAAGACAGAAAATAATAAAAGGAATATTTCCCAACAGTCCATCTTCTTTTTTCTTAATAGAAGAAAGCAAAAGAATTATGTCATTGAATAGAAATCACAATGGTTACAATAAATGACTCGACAAAGTTTACTCTGTACACAGCCTATGGATGGGAAAATCAAAGTTACAGGCAGACAACACAAACTAAATGTTTTTCTATTCATGAATATTCTCTTTCAACTTAGGATACAATTCTACACGAAGGAGAAAAATATCCCTGAGAACTTTCTATTTTTTGAAATAAAATCACAAGATATCGGTGTACAAAAAATAACAATATTAAGAAAAAATTTAATAAAAGAGACTTTTTTTCCAAATTGTTGTCTAATATACACATTAAAAAAAAAGAAGGTTAAAATAGAGCAATGATTCAGTGAAACACAAGACTGGCATGTCTTCAAGATCTTCTAATAGATAGATATATAGATGAAGACTAAAATTAGTGACATAACAACGGTGGAATAGAATGTATTGCTGAGATAGTCAAGTTAGAAGAGATAAACAGATGGGAATGAGAGACTTTTTAGAAGGGTGTGGAGCGATAGAACTATGGGGAATGGTTTTAAGGGGGTAGATTTAAAGTGGATATTAGGAAGAAATTCTTCACTCTGAGGGTGGTGAGGCACTGGCACAGTGGTTGCCCCCTCCCTGGAGGTGTTCAGGGCCAGGTTGGATGGGGCCTGGAGCAGCCTGGTCCAGTGAGAGGTGTCCCTGTCCATGGCAGGGGGGTTGGAGCTTGATGATCTTTAAGGTCCCTTCCAGCCCGAACCATTCTATGATTCTATGTAACTATGGTTGTCCTGGTACCATAAGTCATAAGTTTCAAAGCTTTGGTTTACAGGGCAAAAATATATTTTCTTAAACTTGCAGAATCAGTCCAGATAGTGTTTATTTATAACCAGTCAAATCTTGCTATGGCATAAAGATTTGAAAACGTGTTTTAATCTGAGCTTTTTTAAGTGTGCTTTTAAAAAAAATCTAGTATCTGTGGTCTGATGCTGCAAACCAGAGACAAACAATCATATCTGAAGAGCAGGGTGAGAATATCTACTGAAATCTTAGCAGGGTGATGGATGTCAACTGCAGGTTTTCCAATGCCTAAATCCAGAGCCCACAGAAATCAGCAGGAATCTTTGGGAAGTTCTGGTTTGGCAGTTTGGCTATCAGAAGTAGCCATGCAAAATGAAGAGAGTAAACCAAACCCAAACTTTCATTTAATGTCTTTTATCTTATCTTATAAACCAGAATTTACAACATAATGAGTTAGGACATAGCAAATGGCTCAAAAACCTTCAAAATTCTGACTGTCAAATTCTGGCAAACGTGAGCCACACAGTACACCTTGATAAAGTTTTCCAGTAGCTTAGAGTATGTTCAGATCAATAATAATGTGATGGCATTACAGTAATAACAGGCCTCTATGAGCATCTGGGCAGTGATTTGGCTTGTGGAAAGAGAAGGTTTGTATTGAACCTCAAATGACTGACCTCATTTTGACATGCACGTTTCATGCCATCATTGAATTTGATTGTAACTAAGTGCCAGGCCTTCCAACAAGCTGCTCTGAGTTGTTCATTTAGAGTCCAAAATTAATTCAGTAAGGATTATTCCTACAGTTTCACATATTGTTGAATGACTAACATGATTTGAAGGAAAATTAAAACTATAGTTGGTCACACATAGTGGACTTTCCCCATTATGTCAAGCAGGGTGATTTCTATAGAGAGAAAACATGGGACAAGGTTTGCAAGGAAGATGCTGGTGGTAAGAAGACAGGTTTCATTGAGTTGTTTTTCAGTATCAGATTTAAGACCTTTTATACATCAAGCACTGATCACCAGAATTTGTAAGATCTGGATTTCATCATTAACAATATTTTCAAGATTATTCATCTTTTTTTCCATCCCTGAGACACTTTGGTACTATCCCTGATTGGGAATAGCAGCAAACTAAACATGTAACATGACGCTTGCAACTTCTGTTGGAAAATAATAGGAGTCTAGATAAAGCACCTAGAAGCTCTTTCTAGACATTTTATGACTAGAGAAAACACACAGATACAAGTTTTTCATTGCACAGAAAAGCCAGACTCTGTGTTTGCAGAAACATTGAAAAAGACTGGATGGAATCTAAGGTACAATAGGATGGCTGAAAAAACCTCATTGGTTTTGCCTGTAATGCATTGCATGTAGTGACACAAGCTAAACTGTGTTACAGATTAAACTTTACAAGGCTGATTCTCTGTTTTAGATTGGGATAGGATAAACTAATTCTAGGGGATGGTGTAAGAAGTTAGTGTTCATTCTTTTATTACTTCAGATCATGACATAATGCTTCTTGAACGGTACTAGACTTGAATGGATGGGCAAATGAATCAAACTCCAAGGGCTATGTTTGGCTCTAGATTTGGATTCTAAATGTCAAAAACATAGAAGTAATTCCATTAGGTATGTATGCTCCCATCAGAGCCAGGGGAGAGGCAGGCAGTAGAATTACTGTATCTTATATAACAGCTTTTTGAATACCTGTAACTGGATGAAAGTCTATAGCTGAAATCAGAATCTTTATCTCACGCTGACTACTAACCAAACGTTTTTCAAGACCGAGGTTGCGTATTTTTTTTCTTTCTGTACACAAACAGTAATAATAATAATAATAACAACAAAAACAACAATAACAATGACAATGACAACTACAATGACGACAACAATATTAATAATAAAATTATCATGCACGTTGTTTAATTGGGGGATAGGAAATATGTCTATCATGTAAAATTTATTTGTAGTCAAGCCTACTGATGGAAGCAGTTGTTGCCAAACAAATTTAGCTTCAGTACAGAGTTATGTTCACTTTTTCTGTTAAAAATACTGTCTGAACTGTCATGTTTCCATTGTACCTAAAGTACCAGGATATTAGTCCTATCTTTGCCATTAATTTGTCTTCCTTTTATGCCTACCATATGATGTTGAGTTCACAAAGACATGCAGTAATAGTTATTAGTAACAGTAGGCAATGAAGAGGTTAACATCAAGAGATATTTTGGTCAAAAACTGTGTGGCATTGGAGCCCAAAGTCTGGGTTTATGAAAACAATAAGATTCCTATCTAATAAGCTATATTAACAACAAGAAGAAATATAGCAAGTTCTCATTCATAGATCATGGCTGAACTATGATAATGTATAGTTAAGAAAATACCATCGAGTCTGCTTAAAAATCTGGCCATGCTGCTGTGCACTTGCAAGTATCTCAAGCAGGAAATGATGGAAAGCTCCACTGATCTCAAATGACTCAATTGTTTTTCCATTTCTAATCAAATATCTTCATAGCGAGGAATCAGAAAGGCATCATTCAGCAAGCAATGTTGTTGCAAAAGCATGAAGTATGGCACTACACTGTTAATGTAACATTAAAGATTAAAAATGTTTATTACCTTCTATTCTTCCATTAATTGTTTTGTGTAGAGAAAAATAGAAGTTGTTGCCTTAATGCATAAAAAAATCACAATATGCATTCATAGTTGAGAGCAAAGGGTTGGGGCTATGAAAATTATGTAAATGATGAATTCCAGTGAAAGAACTTTCAAACCCTTAGGGTCTTCAAACAGCATTAATTCAAGAAATTAGATACAAAATTTAACTTTTTCATGCTAATAATGATTTCATAAGAAAAAACTCGTTAGTAAAGGTGACAAATACGAAGTTCTATTGAACATTTAAATTCCGGAATCTTAGTATGCGCCCCTGGGATATATTTACACAGCCAATGACTCTCTGATGTTATTAAGTAATTTATTTGAGAAAGTCTCCATTCATGAGTTTACATAAGAACAATATCAGGTTTACAAAGGCTTGTGTTGTCAGTTTAGCAAATACCTAATTCACAGTGACTTTTGCTTAAGATTTTCATTAGGTTGTTTAATATTGTTTGATCATTTATTGTCAGCTTCATAAGAACATAATTTCCCCTATATGAAAAGAGGAAATTAAAAGGAGAAATAAATTAAAAAGAGTGAATCAAACTTAAATTTAAGTTAGCTTCATCACAAAAGAGATAGAAGCAGTGTCACCACGCGTGATTATAATTTACTTGGGTACAAACATTTAGTGACTTGAGGTTTTTCTGTAGTGTATTTCTATGCTAGAGACACCAAAAATAATTTGGAATGTTGCATATGTTTCACTTGTGTAGGGCTGATGTGTGATGTGACAGTATCAATTTCTGACAGCATTAGTTGGCAAGGTTATCAATTAGATAGGCACAGAAATGAAAGCACCCTGGGTGTCCTGATTTCTATGCCTGTTTGTGCTGTAGTCTAAGGACTCCAGCCAGTGTTGCAGACAATGTGCAAATGTAACTGAAGATGAAAATTCCTGCATCGAGGACCAGAGTGGATATGACAGAGAGAAGTAACACAAGATCCTTTGATGCTGAAAATAGAGCTGGTCAAAGCTGTCAACAGAATATTTGTCTTCTTACAGAAGATGCTGGTTCATCACTACAGGAAATATGATGATTTTACTAATTTTCTAATGAAATACAGGCAAGCCTTGAAATCCTCATTGTCTCCTGGCTAGATCATTCACCATCATTCCTCAGAGACCTTCCTGGTCCCTAAGGCCCATCAAAAGAATATGCTGGAGGAGGTTTGATTCAGTAACTGAAATCACAGCTGGTTCCTGTTACAACCTGCCTTTGGTGCTTTTTCTTCTCCTCAAAATGGTTATTACTCTTCCATCACCATATTTCCTGCACTCAAATGTCTTTCCACCCTTCTATTTCCCATCCATTCAGGCTAAAACTGCAACATGTCACCCTTTCTGTTTCCATGAGAGGGATCTGATCTGTGCTCCAAGGCTTGTCTCAAACCCATCCCATGTACTTCATTGCACGTGTCCTGAGACAGCTGAAATTTAAAGGACAATCTGCCTATGTGTGAAATCTTTTGCTCTGTGGCAACATGAAACCCTGGCCTACATATAGCCCTAGGCAAAAAAACCCCAAACAATAAAATCAAAGCCAATATTACAGCAACTACTAAATTGTGTCACGTAAGGCTGGAGTGTGAGCTGCCTGGAGGGTCTGATTCAGACATAAGAAGGCAAAAGTTTTTTTCCTGGCAACATCTCTCATGAGAAATGGAAATACAGATTACAAATAAACCACACAGATTATGCAATGACTGTCTTGACTGAAAACTGTCTTTCCAGAAACCTAGATGACTATTTGATCTTTTGCTTTTCTTCTTTATTAAAGACATGTACAATGAGAGTGAACAGGAACAGGCAGGACAAATGATATTCAGTCACATTTACTAATGTTTGTGGCACTCAGTTGTAACTGCATTTTTGAGTGGTTCTCTGACAGAGTGGTTCTCTGATGTTTTAAGGACTTCTGAAATGCAGAAGGACTCTAATCTATATAAAAATAAGCTCAATTAGTAAGTAGGATAGTGACAGAAGAGGAGTGGGCACTCTAAGAGAAACCACAAAGCCAGATAGGTAATAAACCCAGAGAGATTTTTCTTGTAAATACGGAGCTCTCAAGAGGAAATCACAAGATCTTAATGGAAAATTGAGATCAGAAATGTTACAAAATTAGGCTAGGTTTCAGAATAAAGAACAGTGGTACTGTTCAACAATACCCCAAAATCTTGACATCTCAAATATTACAAAACCAATCTCAGGCACAATGTTGAGGTACTAGAGGTTGTATTCAGGGCTTGGCTCTACCTTCCAGCATAATAATGCACATCTTCTACTCTTCTGGCAGTGCACATCGGGAAAGTCATGACAAAAGGGAAGCTGATGTAATAGAGGAAGCAGCAAGTAGAAAAATTACAGGAACTGCAACTCTAGACATGCAGTATGTCATAAGTAACAAACATCTGGAACCACTGGATTTAGTGATTGGAGAAGGACATTAAAAAAAAAGATTTCAGATGTTAAAACTATGAGCTTGTTTGACTGGATGAGTATTAAAGTGCAATTTGGCTAAGTAAGGGAAAGAAGGTAGTTAGAGATATTTTCCAGATACAGCCATGAGAGATAAGGGGGATTTGTTGGTATAATCATAGAAAGGAAGTGAATAAGGGGGAAAGCCTGGAAGTAAATAACATTTTAGCATGGGTAGTGCTTTACATTATGTGAAACAAGTCTGTAGCAGAAACAAAAGTAGAAGGATTGGTTTCACAATGTTCATAAGAGCACGGTTTATTCTGAATACCATCACAGCATACGGGCCCCCCACAAGGATTGCCACCTTTTTTTTTAAAACAAACTAACAAGCAGAACAATATCTACAATATTTGTTAGAAAGAGATATTCCCTTGATTCCTATGATCCCCTTCTATTCTTCAAGATCAAAGGTTGGCTGTTTGTGGGCCTGTCACTATTTGCTACCTTTCTACTGATGTCTTTAAAAATCATCAGACCTTTCAAATAAAGCCTTTTTGATGTCTCTTTTTAAAGTTTGAATGAAGAAACATGCTTATTCACATCTATAAGTGACCACATGCTGTTCCAACTCAACTGTAAAGAGCTACTTGTCACACTTGAGATAATACGATTGCTCAAGTATAGGATGATCAACTTCCAACTCACCTGCCATGGGCAGGGACACCTCTCACTAGACCAGGGTGCTCAAGGCCCTGTCCAACCTGGCCTTGAACTCCTGCAGGGCGTGGCAACCACTGTGCCAGTGCCTCACCACCCTCAGACTGAAGAATTTCTTCCTAACATCTAATCTAAACCTAGCCCTGATCTAAATCTACCCCCCTCCAATTTAAAACCATGTCAAACTGATTTCTTAATAGCTGCACAGTGTATCTCTACTGTTTGGAAGCAGTTTTGAAAATTACCCAGGAGGTGATACTGTTAAGGAAATATGAAGAAATTTTATTTCTATTTCTTAAAGGTGAGCCAAACAGTTCTTATGTAAAGTTTCTCTAGCTTCAGATAAAACAAAAATGATCAGATATGCAGTGCAGGGGTATGCACCTACCTATTATCTACCCTAACTAAATTGTCTACTGCTTAATTTCTAAATAAAAATCTGAACAAATGTCCAAGACTATAGATCTATGTAAAAGTCTTAAAATTCCATTTTTGTTATATTGTATGCATTTTTAGCATCCTAAAACTGATATTATTTACTCTTGATCTCTGCAGTTTGATGAAATTTGGCCTTGGAAGATTGCTTGCACTGGCAAGAGAGCAAGTCATTATTATAGGCCAGGGTTAGTTTTAATGTTAACTTGATTCTTTCTTTAGAAATATGTACACATATGTCCATTCCCAGAATGTAAAAGGAAAAGATCAGTAGGCTTTGTTTTTTTTTCTAAAAAGTGACACTCACTGTTTTTACTGCAAAAAAGCCCCCCTATTTATGCTTCTTAAAAACAGGCCTTCACTAGAGTAAAAAAACAATGTAGGAAAAAGTATCTCTCAGCCCACCTGTCTCTGATGCAATTTTTCCAGTAGCTCAAGAAAAAAAAATGCTACTTTAGTGTCAAACTTGAAGCAGAATCAAGCCCAGCAAGTAACAGCCCACAGCCTATAATTCAGTTGTTGGGAAGCACAATGTAAAATAAATCATGTTGGATGAAGTTACCAAACATTTTCCTTCAGTGGTCATACAGAAAGCTGTTAGACCATTTTCCCTTATTTGATCAATCAATCAATGGATGTATCTATACACACACACACACACATATACATATATATATATATATATATACATATATATATACACACACAGATCCTCCTGCAAAGGGTGCTGAGGTTTCCTTGCAAAGTAGGAAAGAACAAAGAGAGCTGCTTTAGCATGTGTTTACAAGAACATGATGCTAGCTAGGTGGTTATAGTACATTATTTAAGGAAATTAACCATGATTTATAGCAGCAAATAAATAAGACAAAGCTTGTTTAACATATCTCAGCATTAAGCATCTCCTGCATTAATTGTCTCCAAAGTCTGTTCCATTTGTTATCTAACAAGGTATGCTTCGTTATTATTTTTATCCAGTTCATTGCTTGATTCTATCTGTCCTTTCAAAATTAGCTTGTCTAATCAGAAACCACTTTTACTGGTAGCTCATTTCACATAAAAAGGAGGAATTCTTGTTTACTGAGAAAGTAATTAGATTATAATTTTGAAAAGAAAGAAATATGAATTGTAATAAATTATTTCTTGAAAAAATACATGGGAGCGTGAAAACTAGCAAACCCAAAACAAATTAAAAACTCTAATGAATGAAAAGACTATAAATAGAATATGAACTCGAAAGAATAATTTATCATTGTAACTTACCTACTCCTTATTATTCTCTGGAAAGAGCTGAATATCTAAGGAAAGAAGAAAGATTTATGTATTTACTAAATGATGGTCAAGTAAATATTAAATTAGCTGTGTTTTTCTTATAACTTTTCAGCCTTTGTAAACAGTAATTACACCTTTATTATACAAAGAAAAAAAATAATTTAACAACATCTTGTGAGTCCACAATTCCATTTCAGTTAGTGATTAAATTTTATTGATAAAGTTTGCATGTTCACAGGTAGACTATATTAATATTGCAAGCATTATCTTGCTGTATGCATCTGTGTACCCTTAACTGAAGGAGAAAGAATGAAGAAATGTTATTCAAAACTCTGGGGAATGTATTTGGGATCTATATACAGCTGACCTATCCCACGTATTTTGCTACTTCCCAACATTTAAATTTACATCAAACAAAAAATTATTGGTTTTTTTACCAATTAACTAATGTTAACACCCTGGGATGGTTTTGTTTTTTTCATTTGTTTGTTTGTTTGGTTTTACCTAAAACCTGGTAAAAACCAAGCAATAAACATATGAGAAATAATGGAAAGGAACTATAAAAATTGCCTAAAAGAAAATAAAATGCATTGGAAAGAATGTGCAAATTTAGTCTGATGAAGAAGTAGAAATTGGGAACAAGATCTGATAATTGAATTATAATGTTATATGATATATTTATTATAAGATTATAAAGATTAGAGAAATAAAATAACTAATATGAAATTCTGAACTCCTATGGAAAACTTAACTCTTACCTTTTCAGCTGAGTTCAACCTTGAGGTCTTTCTATAAGTAGATCTAAGAAAGAAAAATATGAAATATATAATAATATAAAAGGCAAAATACAAAATGTAACTAAATTTACACTAAATGATGTGGGAGAAATAGTGATGGATTTAACTTGATTTAGCCTGATTTTATTTATCTGAAAGTCATTCAGGTTTTCCATGTTATTGAATTGCATTTGTGAAAGCAATTCAGGCTTTGATCCTTAAGTTACACATTTGGGGCCTGAAGTAATAACAATTTGGGATTAAAAGGATCCAGTTCTTATATTTGTTCCAAACAGATTGTTTAAAGTGCAGTTTATTCAGTCAGTATGCTGAAATTTAGTGCAGGGGTATTGATAAAGGCCATCACCAAACACCACATAGGCTTAGAATAAAGATGAAAGCAAAATGCACCTGACTCAGCAACGAGAGGAATTCATTGCCAGATTATCCCCATAAGTGTGTCAGTAATGGGAATTTCATGCATGACATGTGCTAGAATGGGCATTAAAAATGGTCAGGACAAAAATCATTAACAGTTCCATAAAGCATATCACTAGAGAGTATGTATAGTGTCACATATGAATTCTTTACAACTTCAAAAGGCCTATTTGCATGCTCAAAATCAGGCTTATACATGAACAAGATAAAACTATATAGGCAGTTTCTTAATATGCATTCAGTATGTCTAAATTTAGAAAGCAGAAGTTTAACATGCTACCAATAACCATGAGGTGCAAAAAGGCATTATTAAATGACCAGAATGACTTTTATTTCTTTTGATCCAGGTACTAAGTAGGCCTTGCCCATTCAAGCTGCATGGAAAATAATTATTGATGTACTGAATGGTATGTACTGTTCCTATTCCTGTGGTGCCAGGGATGGTGTTGCAGAAAAATTATATTATCCTACTTGAAAATGAAGTTTTGATTAAACCCAAGTCAATGGCTACTTAGAAGTATTGTTACCTCCATAGTGTAGGGAATGAAAAGTATTCAGACAAAAAAAATATTTAAACCAGATAATTCCATTTTGTTAGCCTAAATACAAAGTAGTGTTGCACCCACTTTACAGATTTAAATTATATACATTGGACATGGACCAGTTGGAGAGGGTCCAGAGGAGGGCCACAAAGATGATAAAGGGTCTGGAGCACCTTTCCTACGAGGACAGGCTGAGAGAGTTGGAGCTGTTCAGCCTGGAGAAGAGGAGGCTCCGGGGAGACCTTCTAGCGGTCTTCCCGTACCTCAAGGGGGCCTACAAGAAAGATGGGGAGAGGCTGTTCAGTAGGGCCTGTTGTGACAGGACAAGGGGTGATGGGTTTAAAATAGAGGGAGAGAGATTTAGATTGGATATTAGGAAAAAGTTCTTTGCTGTAAGAGTGGTGGAGCACTGGAACAGGTTGCCCAGGGAGGTGGTGGATGCCCCATCCCTGGAGAAGTTCAAGGCCAGGTTGGATGAGGCCCTGAGCAACCTGATCTAGTTGGGGGGTGTCCCTGCTTCTTGCAGGGGGGTTGGACTGGATGACCTCTGGGAGTCGCTTCTAACCCTAATCATTCTATGATTCTATGATTCTATGATTCTATACGAGAAAGAAGTTTAACAGTGATGTAAAGTGTCTTGGTCTGTCACAGTCATAAGCTCTAGTTTCTTATTCAGGACACTTAGGAGTGCATAATTCTACCTGAATATGCAGTCAATGAAAATCTTCAGCTAAGTGTTGGTGATAGGATGACAAGCGACCAGTCTCACTGATGTTTTTGAGTTTTTCTGTTTGAGTTAAAATGATTCAACCTAAAATGCTAAAAGCAAGGGTGGAAGCACCAAGCATTTTATTATTGAAAAGGTAATGGTCACCACAAATTTATTGGCATACAACGTTTCATAGACTTTTAGCTTGATTTTTGTTTTTTAAAATCTCCGTTGTTGTGACTTGAAAGGCTCACAAAATGAAACCATATATGTCTACATTAAAGTTCACAAAAAACCTACTCACTTTGATTGATATAGTTTAATTTGCATCTAGGATCATGACCTTGTAATAATTTAATCCCGGCAAGCTAACTCTCTACCAGTGTTTCTCATTGTCTGTCCCTACTGTGCAGCTTGTCTTCAGGTTTGGTTCAGAGGTCACTTCTGTGCAACACACCTAAACATCAAAGTAGGTATTTGGGTGAAACATAGATATGATCTAGGAATGAAGCACATGATCTACTGAGACGTTAAGCTACTTCTAGTGTGCTGCCTTTGAGTTGCTTCCTCCTTTATAAATTGAACCATGAACTGAGAAAGTCTTTTTTCCTCTCCTACTGGCTGGTCACTCCATGAATATCCATTTCTGACCTTTCTCATTTGTCTCCTCTCTGTCTGCTGTGTCCTGCCACCCTATCCAAGATCAATCCTCTTTATTGCCTGTCTATACAGAAGCAGACAGCCAAATGGACTCTTCAATACCAAGATACTGGAGGTTAAGCAAGCCAATAAAAGCTCCACAAAACAATTGTGTTCAGATTCCTCTGGTGCTGCCCAAGTGATTGACAGACTCACATCAGAAATAAGATGAAAGCGGATTTTGCCTTATTTGAAAAAAAAAATTAATACATTATCTGAATATATTTCTAAACCAGGACATTACAGGTCTCCAAATTTTCCTCCAAAATTCAATTTGTGACTCACACTGTGAGTGTTCTGCATGGGATTCTGAAGTTTTTGAATCCTTTAAATCAATAATGAAACTATTGTAATTTGGCTTAAATTTGTAGAGCGTGCCTATTTGTAATTCTCAATGAACATGAAATAAGGGAGTGTTAAAGGTCAAGGGCTGAGTCATCTGACTTCCCAGTTTGTCTGTTTTGGGCTTCCCGGTCTGTTTGTGCTGGGAAAATTCCTCAGGCTGGATCAGCCCTCTTCGTCAGACTTTGGTCAGATCTAGATGAGGCCACAAGACTATGAAGAAAAAATGTCAAATTATTATAAAATATATATTGTCTAGTAACAAATCAGGAGCTTTAAATCTATAAAGCTTGGGGCTATAACCAACCTCCCTATAGCCTCTACCTTACTAGTGAGCTCTATTTCCCTTCCTATATCTCCTTACTCAACAATTCGTTCTTGTTCCAGGCAAGTCTTAAGAGATTACTTGGCAGCACTAAAAGGGACATGCAGTTCAGGGACATAACTGGTTAGTTAGTCTGGGCTACAGATATTCCAATATAACCCTTCGGTGTAGGCATCTTCATTCATTACTGATTGAAATCCCTTTTCTGTCAAAACATTCCTTCCTATAAGATGTATGATAACATCAAGCAAGTGATGATTATTCCAACGGAGATATTCTGGTTACTTTTCTTGGCTATCAGAGTGCACTGTTTGTAAATCTTTGATGCAATTTAGTCACTAAATTTCATAATTCATAGAAAACCAGAGAAAATAATAAGAATGGAAAGAATCTCTGAAAGTTGTCTAGTCCAGTGCTCACACGTTGCTCACTGTAAATGATGGTTCTTTGATAAAGCATTGAATTTGGCTCTAAGTGCATTTGTCATCTCTTGTAAATGCAAATTGAAACGTTTTAAGCTAACACAGTGGTAATTTAAGACTATTTGCCTTGTTTTACAAATGGGATAAGAATGGAGAGTGCAGAAGGTCGATAGCGTGGGTCAGCTGGCGAGAGGTATGTCAGCTGGGTGCAGCTGCGCAGGCACTGGCACTCATGTCAGCACGTCTGTAGCAAGCACCTAGGGAGTCTGAAGATGAGTTCTCAGACTACACATAAGCAACTTCATAGTACTAATAATTCATAGCTGTTAAAGGTTAAACGGCTAGAATTATGGCGATGCAACCCTTTAAAGTTAACTAATTGTATTTGGTTAATTAACAATTTCAACACCTTGAGAGAAACATAAAATATGTTCTGATGTTTCCAGTGTGCTAGCTCTGGAAATGGCTTATACATCCTCTACTGAACATTACATGGGGTATATAACAATTGCTGATAGCAATTAGATAGGTATTTTTTTCAGGAACTCTGTTTTCTAGACTGACACCTCGGCAAATCCTCTATGCTTACACAGAACCAAAAATAGATTAAATCCAGCAAATTAAGTAATATCAAATTGTTTTTATTACTAATTTAAAACTGTTTCTCTGTGCATAATGTAACTTGCCACCCAGATACAAAAGTGAGGGACAGAAACGTGCCAGTCTATTTCACATTCGGAATATACACACCAGAGTGACAAACCCAGATTGTTTTGCCCATAACTAGAAGGCTGAAGAGCAATCTCATTAAGATTGGTATACAGAAGTAGGTTTACAAGCCATGCATATCCATGAATAGGTTAGTTTAGATGTCTGAGAAATAGATGGGTTTTCAAATATCTGGCTGACAGTCTTAAATTCAGAAATACAAACTAAGATGAACTCAAAACTTGATACTCAGAAATAAATCTGTCTGGAAAATGGTGTTGTGAAGACATGAATCTACGTTCTAGAAAGACTGCTTTTAAAAAACTGTTCTGATCTTCCCATGACTCAGCAGCCTACGTTTATCCCTGGCATTCTGGTGGATTTGTATCTAATGCATGTGTTCTCACATGGCACCTCTGAAAATCTGATTTGCATGAAGTGATGCTTGCATAAGGTGTTTAAAAGATTTGTCAACGAGAGAAATATTACTGTTGAAGAACTTCTCAAAAGGCTTAGACTTTCATGCAGTATATTCTGTAAAATCAGTCTTACATGCTCATAAAACTAAAGGACATCTTTCCAGGGTTTATTTGCACTAGCAACTAGTTGGTACCATTTTCTAAACTGGTCTGGTTATGTATCTATAACAGGATACTATATACATTGTCTGCCCCTACCAGTTTCTGAGCCTTCTCAATGCTCTATTATTGCATACAAGCAGACAAGTGGAGAGAGAAAGAGAAGTTGCCCTTGATATTTGCTGCCAAACAAATTTTGCTTTTAAAGCTACAAGGAAAAAAACCCAAGCCAAGAGCAGTTTCCAATGGCTCCGGTTTTATATTTTGGACTGGTTTCTCATGGATGGTTGTTTGATAATTCATTTGAAAGATAAGGATTTGTGTTATTGAATGTAACTCTTAAGAAGTTCATTGTTGGCCTGTATCCTATCATACGACTACACTGACCTTGATGAATACTGGAAACAGCATAGGTGTAAGAATTCATTTTTACATTTATTAATTCAAGGTTAGAGCACTAATACAAAAGTCAACACAGGCTATTGCTATGACAATATGAAGCAAACAAAATATTCTGTTTTTAGTCTGAATCAGTTGCTGATGTCAGTAGCACATTGAAAAAATACAGAAGAACAAAAGATGCGAAATAGGTGCAAATTAAACTTATTTTTCATTAACTTTGTCATGTATGAACTCAGGTAGGTTTGAAATATGCAGTCATTGCAGTGCATTTAAAAAATAATAATGCAAAAATTTCCATGACTTCAGTAGAGTCCCTGTTGTATTGAGTGAGCTCTCCAGCGGCCAAAATAATTTCCGTAAATTCCCATGAATTTTAACCCAAAATGGGGCAGCCTGGCATGATTAAAAGCTTTACATTCTCAAAGAGCAACATGATTAAAGCAGGACTGTAGTCTTGAGTGGCACCTCACTGGTTTCATTTGCCAGTATTGTTATTTTCCAAAGTAATATTTGATTTACAAGGAAAATGCTTTTAAGTCACACAGTAAGTCCTACAATGTATCCACAAGTATAAAATCCTCAAATTGCCTTCATTTGTCAAATGCTAAAGCCCTACCTGATACTGTTCAGTGGCAGAGTAGGAATCTAATGGTGACAGTAGGAAGGAGGTAGGTTAGATTTATAGAGGTTTTAGAGGCTATACCTCTTGTCTTTCCTCCCTTGTCCCCCTCCTGACTCCCTTTAATTCAGTACTTTGACCACAGTAATGCAGTTAAGCTTCAGGATAAAGCACAGGTGGCTCATAAGTCCAGTCACCATGATTTTATTGAAACCTCTCTTGTGTTAATAATTTGAATTGATTTTAAATTTCAAATTATTAGTGAGGCCGATGAAATGCTGAGCTTTAATGTTAATCCAACTTTCCCCTTGTGCTACACCTTCCCTCCCAAATTGTCATGATTTTCCCCTTGTTTACACTATAGTTGCCTCCATCTTGATCTTTTGCTGGATATAATTAAGGTTCACATACAAAGAATGAAGACATTTTTGGACAGAAATAACAATGAAAGCAGTCTGGATGAGAAACAAATATGAACAACTTTCCAATTAGGTGATTATGCAAACAAATACCTTCTATTTCTCTTATTTAATAGAAATACAAGTTCTAAATAGTATCAATGAAAAATCTTAGGTGTCCACACTTAGACCATGATCATGAAGCAAACATAGTGACTGTCAGACTGCCATCTCTGTCAGTGTTTTAGGACAGCTATGGGCTGCTTAGTGCATAGATCTGATTGTCCTAGATAGGCCAAATGTTGTTTTGCATTGTTAACTTTATTTTGTAAAGAACCTAGCTCAAGTACAATCAAGGTTTTGCCAATCTTTTGCTTCAAGAATCTGGATCAGATCCTTAAATCAGAGCCAAATGTGAATAGAAGCAGTAAATTCTTGGGCAATAAATCCTCAGTGATCTGCATTACTCAAAGATGGGACCTGCTGGAATGACTTCATAACATTCTTTTTCCTCCCTTCTCCTCATGTGCAACATATTGCAGTAATCAATTAACATGATGGAATATTCCTGCACCGAGACCTTCTTGTCACTCCCATATGGTCAGAATTTGATCTTAATAGCTCAATTTTTTTTTTCTTTTTAGAAACTGAACTCATCCAGTGTGTTAGTGATTGAAAATTAAACCTAAGTTTTCAGAGAGGATTAATGGTTTTCAGCCCCTTTTTATTTGGTTTAAATATTTTGGAGAACTCTGGTACTTGGAGAGAACTGAGCATCATTTACCTGCATTTAAACCAGAAATGGAGGTGCCCAATTTCATCACTTGTATTTAAAACCATGGACCTTATTGTGCCTCTTTAGAACAAATGTATAAGCAAAGTTGTTGATCTTTTGATATTGCTTAAATAATTTATCCCTGCCCATCTCATCACACCATTTATTTGCTTTTACACTCAAAAGTCTTTGATTCCACTGTAACAAAGCAGAAGATTCTGGCTTATAACCTGAGTAATACCAAGTAGACCTTGGTTCATATAAAGAAAGGACAGTAGCTGAACTTGTGTCTCTCTCTGTTCTCAGTTGTTCTCCAGTGGGGTTTAGAAGTGTTGCAAAAAGTCATAACTGGAAGCTTGTTTGAGTCCTTTCATAATGCTTCTAAAGTTTGAAGTAACCAAAGAATCCTCAGAGGTCCACAGTCTGCAACCAGTAACATCAAAGCTCCCCAGCTAAACTCCTTGAAAATTCTCCTTGCCATTACTTCCATTGGAACAGTTGTAGGAACTCAATTATGTGTGCAATAGCCTTTCAACAAATTTTATTACAAACAGATTCAAAACATCCCAGCTTCTTTTCTTATTTTTTTAAGCATGATGGCAAATTAGCCTTCCGCATTCCTTATTTTTTTTCCTGTATCTGACAAGAAAATATGGTGCAATTCATGCTGTTCACTCTAAATAGATCTGGGAATGTGGAGAAATTGCTTGGTCCATGTATATTCATTCCAGCAGAGGGTGGCAGTACACTACCACACTCCCACAGCAAAGTTGCCGAGTAATATTTGTGGCTTCTGTGTCTTCAAGGGAAGAGTACACTATGTGGATGAATGTTTTGGGGATCAGACTGGGATTGAACTGGTAAAGTAATCCCCAGATCACCTCAGTGACCTTGCTCAATCCACTTAATCTCCATGTCTCTTTTATCTGAAATATTTCTCTTCCATAATTACCATCAACTGATGACTACAAACCATTATAATACTCCTGAGGATAATCATCTATGAGAATGAACACCAGGATATCTGAAAAATGGGAATACTGATTAACTATTAATACCAGAACCATTAACTTCATCAATAATAGCTTCATAGTCATCAATAGTATTATATGGGTTAATCTCTAGAGGACAAAAGGAGCCACACTACGGCAGGATACATCACATTTGCATTTTCACGGCACTATGGACACGTTAAATATCTCCTCTCATTCCTCAGTCTGGCTTTGCTGCTTTGCTAGCACCGTATTCTTCAAAATCTGGAATTCACAGAATCACAGAATGTTATGAGTTGGAAGGGACCTTGAAAGATCATCTAGTCCAACCCCCCTCGCTGAGCAGGTTCCCTAGAGGAGGTCACACAGGTAGGTGTCCAGATGGGTCTTGAATATCTCCACAGAAGGGGACACCACAACCCCCTGTGGCAGCCTGTTCCTACACTTGTCCTTATTAAATCTCACTAAATTTCTCCCTGCCCAGCTCTCCGGCCTGGCTAAATCTTGTTGAATGGCAGCACAACCTTCTGGGGTGTCACCACCCCTCCCAGCTTTGTGTCATCAGCAAACTCACTGACTGTGCACTCTATTCCCTTGTACAGGTCATCAATGAATA
>VXBZ01000167.1:385361-409118 GCA_013399135.1 Heliornis fulica | reverse complement strand
CCTGACCCAGTCCTCATCAACCGAGGCAGGCTCCTCATTTATCCTGGCTTCATCTGGGACTTCTGACATATGCGGCTCCTGCAAACAGTCTCCAACAGTATAGACAGAGGCAAAAATACATTCAGTAACTCTGCCTTCTCACTGTCCTCAGTCACCAGGGCACCCATTGCATTCATCAGCAGTCCTACACTGCCTCTAACGTTAGTTTTGTCAGCTACGTACTTGAAGAAACCCTTCCTGTTGTCCTTAACCTCCTTTACAAGTTTTAACTCCATGCAGGCCTTAGCTTTCCTAGTTGCCATCCTACTTCCTTTGACAATATTCTATATTCCTCCGACGTAGCCATTCCCTCTTTCCATGACCCGTAGACTCTCTTCTTCAACTTAAATTTGCCCAGCAGTTCCCTGTTTATTCACTCAGGTCTCCTGGGACTCCTCTCCATTTTTTTTTCCCATTGGGATGCTCTGAATTCCTTGTTTTCTCTTCAGTAGAAAACAATCTGATACCTTCTGAGACTTCCCTATTCTTACTGTGTTGAGTTTTTTCCCCCTTTTGTTCCTTCCTTTATTTTTTTTTTTAAGTAGAAAGCAGTTCGGAAATTATACATAGGCCATCAAATAAGGCAGGGTGTATTTTTCCCCTCTTTTCAAACCTTTTCTAATCTTTTGGTTGACGGGAAAAGTAGTAAGTGGTGCAGACTATTTTAAGTTACAGCTCTGAAAGTGTTTTAACACATTGTCAAACTTTGGACCTTCATGATCTGAGGCTACATATTTTGTGAATGTGAAGAAATATTTCAGTGAAAAAATAAAGCAGTGCATAACAGGAATACCACTTCATTATGCAAATATAGAATAATTATTTGTATACAGTACTTGATTTCTTTAATGTTCTTTTATTTTTCTCTCAAGAATTTAAACTAAAGAGTTATGCAGGTCAAGAAGAACTTGAAGAACAAAAGCCATTCATGATCAAGCTCTCAGTATGGACTTACATTTGTAGAAACATTTGAATAACATTTTTATAATAGTAATCTAAGTAGCTCATGTTAACTTCTCTAGTAACCAAAGCCAAGCATAATTTTCATGCATTCTTTTGGAAGACATTAATTATTTAAAATATGGAAAATATGGAAGCAGTGTTCTGGAACATGTTTCTATTAAGAAGAAAGAAGTTGGAAATTATGCCAGGAAATTTAGGTGAAAAATAAGATATATTTAAGAATTAATATTTTCACTCAAAACTGTTGTCAATAATAAATCCTTATCTCTTCTACACTAGTAGATTTCAAAGTGCTTGAGATCCTTAGCAGAATCTCATCTGCCATAAGGAGATCTAGATTGGGATCCCTGAACTTATTCTGTCATCTAATTCCCTATGGAGTCAGTAGGTGCTAAGTAACTAACTGTACTAGAGGAAGTAGAACTTGTGCCCATTTACCTGTTAGAGCAATCTTCAGAGACAAGAATTGGGTTAAATTTTTCTGTGTCACTTTACATTAACTAGTGTCTTCTCAAAATTCTCTGGAAACCTTCCACAATACTGAACTACAAAACGTCCAGGAGGTACTACTACATGCAATTGAGAGATTGTGTTTAAAGATGGATGGGACATAGATAATAACAGAAACACCATCGCTTCCAGGCAGTCAGTTATCTGGTGAGCAAGCACTCAAAAAATATGAGAAAATTTCATATTTGTTTTCTTGCCTCTAAGTATCTTCCTCTATTACATCTTGTAATATATTCTGAACTATACCTACAGGAGGTGACATGCTTCTCAGTGGGATTATTAACTAGTAATTAACTAGCATAAAGAGATGCTAAGTGATGATAAAGAAAAAAAAATTAGCCGTGGTGATCAGAATGCCTAAAGCATGGCTTGGTTATCATTAGGATTATTTTATGTATCATTGTAGAGGCAATAAATTTACCACAGCTAGAGAAACAGTTGTCCTTAAAGATCCTTCATACTTTTTGGCTAGAGTTGCAGGGACTATGGTCTAAAATGCACTAATCATTGAGCTTTCTGCTAACAAAGAGAGCTGTTTTCCCTCATGGGAGTAGAAAGCTGTGGTAGATAGATAAATAGATAGATAGATAGATAGATAGATAGATAGATAGATAGATAAGCCATATTCTTTGCTTCTGCTCCTTCAACTCTCAGCTATTTTTATGAGGATGCAGCAACCCCCAGTAGATGAGTAACATTCATAGACTTCATTGGGATAAATGTCTTTTGACTATTGGTATCCTTCAAACAACTAACAGAACAAGGGCCAAACTTCAAAAATATTTTTAGTCAAACTAGAAATGCATTTTCTCTATGTAGTAATGTCACCCCACTGGAAAAATGGGGTTTATTATGCACTTATTCATACTAAATCATCAGGTGAATATCCTGGAGGATAATCTGCAGACGGTGTGACTACTTCCCATCAGGAGGTATCTCCTGGGAAGATGAATGTCACAGGCTGTCTTTGCAAGTGTAGCATGTCCATCTTAGATACTTTCCTGGATCCCTGTTTTGGGGAATAGTAGCAGAGAAGAACTGAAGGTAGCATCTACACAAGAGATTTTGCAGAAGACAAGTGAAACGGGAAAACATTTGCAGGTAGTAGTAGAAGGATATTTTTGTATCTATATGAGGTGTAAGAAATGTATAGGTTCCTATGAAGCGGGAAAGAGATGTGCAGTATTCATATGCTGGAGTTCTGAATCTTCCAACTATAGTTTTGAATCCTTCCTGGCTAATAGAAAACCTGATAGTAAAATGCTATTAAAGAAAAAAACTGGGCTTTAAGAGAAAAAGGAATTGTTTAGAACATGCTATTTAATGAAATAAAAAAACTTGGAATGACATAGATTTTTTTGAGGAGGACCAGCATCTCTCAGAGTAGAATAGATTTAAAAACCGTTTCACTGATATAACTCTGAAAATCCATGATTGAAAACTCTAGCCTTGAGAAGTTACAATACATCATAAGAAAAAGGTGAGTCAACATGTAATGTTTCAATTATAGGGTTCTCAAGAGTACACAGGTGGTGTAATAAGTAAGGTCACGGTCTTTCCATCAGCTGTACCCCTGCTATTTCTGCAGCTGCTATGAATGGGAAACAATAATACTTATGATTGTGAAAAGACCAAAGTTCAGAGCAGATCGATCTAATGTTCTGAAAGGTAAATAGATAAAGATTTGTTATGTAAGGAGTACCTATGGCATTTATACTGGCTGGTCTATCTCTGTGTGGTGGTCGTCCAGACTATGTGGATGATCAATATATGCAATAGAGGGTAGCAATGACATTTAAATATTCTACCCCCTCCAAGGACATTATTATTTTAAAACCAGATATTTTTTTCTTCTTTTTTGTTGTTTTTGTTTTCATTCTAGACAGGCTTGTGAAAGATCAACAAATTGGATATGTTCCCAGTATGGCCACCCACCAAACCTCCAAACCTCCTAGATTATGCCCTGAACTGGGAGTCTGTAGGAGCTGGTTCTCTTCCCAGCTTTGTCATTGTCTGCACTCTGTGCTTGTTAGGCTATTCCCCTCATTTTTCCACATCTGCATTCCATTCCCTCAGCTTTTTCTCCCACTTTGCTTTGTCTGTTTAGACTAAGCTCCTACAGGCTTGCACTAGCTCTTGTCTTCTGCTGTTGTGGCTTTGGCCTGGGCACTAGTATTGAGTCATGGTGGGCTATCTCCATTGGAAAGAGTCAGGTTCTTCTTAGTGATGGCCAATGATAGGACATGGGGCAATGAGGGCAAGCTGGAATGAAGGAGTTTCCATGTGTATATAAAGAAAAATTATTTTACTGTGAGGGTGATGGAGCACTGGAACAGGCTGCCCAGAGAGGTTGTGGATTCTCCTTCCCTGGAGACATTCAAAATCCACCTGGATGCGTTCCTATGTGACCTAATCTAGGTGATCCCTCTGGTAGGGGGGTTGGACTAGATGATCTTTCAAGGTCCCTTCCAACTCCTAACATTCTGTGATTCTAACATGCTGACCTACACAGCATAATAACCCATGTGACATGTTTTAGTGATGTGATGCAGTGTTTTCTGGCAAGAAGCTTCTTTACAAGTGGAATAGTTGTGCTACAGTGGAATAGGACTGTGACTTTCAAAGATCCTAAAATAACATGAACTCCTAGAGAAAACACCTGAATTATTAGGAACATGGGAACAAACTGAGAAAGGAAATGCTAGGGAGTCATCCTATTTCCATTCCTATCTCCATCTCTTTTATTTCCTAAGCACTGTGAGAATAAAAAAGGTCACCATTAGCTTGAGAGTAACAAAACTGTCAGTAAAGGAGCATGTTCTTCAGACATCCCACCAACTCTATGAAGAATACAAAGGTTTGCACTAGGGCATGGGCAGGCAACAGCTTTTAGGAAAATTCCAACCTGTCATTTTTTTTCTTTCATATTCAAAAATGTACATGCAAGACAAATAGGAATTTGTAACTCCATGTGCTTAATGTATTCCTTCCAAATGTAGCCAGCTCATTCTTTTAAAGATATTTTAAATGTATTTAGATACAATATTTTTCTCTCAGGTTACTCACTGGAAACACACACCTGGTATGGATTATTACTAAAAGATCCTTAGCTTTTCCATTTCCTGATTTCGTGCCTTAAAATTCCTAACCTTAATATTGTATTAATGCAATTTTTTTTGCATTTTAATATTTTATCTTCATTTAAAATGCAGTGAAATAAGTCACTGTGATTTATACAGTAAGCTAATAGTATCGTCAGATCCACTGAGTGTCCTCTTACCTCTAAGGCTCCTCTCCAGTGAGTTATCAAATGAGATGGTATTTTAATCACCTGTTTAAAGTTATCAGGGCATTTTGAGAGTTGATTACTATTATATCATAAATCAGAGCAAAGAAAAAAAATATTTTGCAATCATTGATATACTGTACCTTCAAAATCCAAACCATTCTTAGCTACATAGGCAGCTAGATATGGCTATTAAAATATTTTGCACTGCCAGATTTTGCAGCTGCTGTTCCACTGCTTTGCCTGCTGCAGAAGGACAGAAAGTTCGTTCACTCTATGAATACCCATCACAACTCAGAGAAAGCCAATAGAGATGGTGGTGTCCAACTCTATCTACCTGTCATTAAGATTTTTGAAAGGAGACAAAAATGTTGAATTTCTTCTGACATATTCTAAATCATTACTGATTTGTTGACACTCACATGGTTGCTTTGGTGGCAACAG
Organism: Heliornis fulica; assembly: GCA_013399135.1. Lineage (NCBI taxonomy): Eukaryota > Metazoa > Chordata > Aves > Gruiformes > Heliornithidae > Heliornis > Heliornis fulica. The sequence goes on along the minus strand of VXBZ01000167.1, from coordinate 403,876 downwards.
AGGAAAATTTTCAAAGTGGTTGTCAGACAAGAAGAAAATGTATATGTGAGTGGAAGAGACAAAGGGGAAAATAGATTTAAAGAATTTACACAAAGTTGTTTTTATTTTTTTCCCTTTTCCTCTCGCTGTGTGTTTGTTTATTAAAGAAATGCCATATGCATTAAAGAAATGCATGATGCAAATACAAGCAATCTGCTCGTAAAAATTCAGTTTTTATATTTCTGATCCAGGGACACCTTTCTGATCACAGGAGTGTTAATTTCATCCGCTTGACAGCTATGGAAATAAACTGCATGTTTAAGCAGTGAAAACAGAGGTAGCAACACATTCACACAGTGCAGTCTGTTTTCTATTTGAATCTAAAACCTAAGTGCTGTCCCTTTAAAGGACATTTTGCTATCTTGATAAAGAAAACTAATGAGGTGGCCTTTCTAGGGCTAGTCACATAATAGCCATGGTGACAAGGACCTCTATCAAGAAATAAAGCAGAAGATAAATGAGATTTTTCTAATATCCCTTTCACCCATTGTTCACAAGTGTCATGCGATACAGCTTCTATTTATCATGAGATAGTAGATTCTGGGCACTATTTTGTAAAGGTAGCTTAAATTGCAACATTGTGTTATTAACAGCCCATAAACACTCTTTATTCAATCCTGTTCTTTCTGTAACTGAGCAAAACCACTTTTTTATTTTATTTTTTTTTAATGGACCTAAGGAACATTATTTATAGAATCATAGAATGGTTTGGGTTAGAAGGGAACTCAAAGCCCATCTAGCTCCAGCCTCCCGCCACAGGGCAAGGACACCCTCTACTAGCCCAGGTTGCTCAAAGCTCCATCCAACCTGTCTTTGAACACTGCCTGGGGCAACCACAGCTTCTCTGGGAAGCCTGAACTAAGGCCTCACCATCCTCACAGTAAACAATTTCTTCTGAATATCTAGTTTAAATCTACCTTCCTTCAGGTTAAGGAAAATAGATTTACATGCTCTTGTAAACAGTTGCTCTCCAGTCTTCTTTTGTATCCCCTTTAGGCTGCTCTAAGGTCTGCCTTCCCAGAGCCTTCTCTTCTCCAGGCTGAACATGCACAACTGTCTCAGCCTGTCTTCATAGGAGAGGTGCTCCAGCCCACTGATCATCTTTGTGAGCCTCCTCTGGACTCACTCCAAGAGCTCCATGTCTTTCCTGTACTGAAGACCCCAGAGCTGAACCGACTACTCCTGGAAGAGAGGTGTAAAGGGGCAGAATCACTTTCCTTGACCTGCTTGTCCATGTTGCTTTTCATACAGCTCGGGATACATGTGGCTTTCTGGGCTGCAAATGCGATTGCTGTCTCATATTGAGTTTTTCATCAATCAACATTCTCAATTCCTTCTCCTCAGGGCTGCTTTCAGTCCATTCACCAAACAGCCTGTAGTCATGTGTGGAATTGTGCTGCTCCATGTGCAGGACCTTGCTCTTGGTCTTGTTGAACTTCATGCAGTTCTTATGGGCCCACCTGTCAAGCCTGTCGATGTCTCTCTGCATGGCATTCCTCCTTCAGCATGTTGACTGTACCACACAGCCTGGTGATAGCAAACTTGCTGAGGGTGCACTCAATTCCATGTCTTCAGCAGAGATGTTAAAGATGTTAAACAGTGCCAGTCCCAATACCGACACCTGAGAAACACCACTTGTCACTGGTCTTAATTTGGACATTGAGTTGTTGGCCACAATTCTTTCAGTGTGACCATCCACCCTTATCCATCATCCACCTTATGGTGGATATTTGTGCATCCACCTTATGCACCAAGTGGACCATCCATCAGACCCACCTTTTTCCAATTCAGAGACAAGGATGTGTCAAAACCAGTGTTAAATACTTTGCAGAAGTCCAAGTAGGTGACATCAGTTGCTGTTTCCTTATCTACCAATGCTGTAACCCCCTCACAGAAGGTCATCAGATTTGTCAGACGCAATTTGCTGACAGCAAAGCCATACTTTTACTGGACATATACACAACATTTAACCATAAAATTATAATATGCTTCCACCAGCCAGCCTGAAACCTAGTCCACCCTAGACCAAAAAGAAGAGTAGTACACCTATACCTCCTCTTCTCGTTTCTCCAGCTTCTTATATATTTACATGATATTGTTAATTCAAAGTCTCAAACTCCAATGCAATTTTTGACCTGTCCCCCATGTACTAGCCATAATGTACATGGAGTGGCCTCCTGCTTAAGGGACATTTTGGAGCATGGGGCAATGTGGCTAACCTCTCTGTAAATGTCCCCACTGGGTTCTCTTTTACAGTTTGCAAATACCTGGTCTTCCCATGTGTGCCCAGATCTAATTTATAATCCAGAAGTTCAGAATAGGAAATATCTGTTATGATGACCTATAAAAGCAAGGGACTGGACTCAGTTGCTCTGGACATGCTCTTCAGAACACTGTATTGGTATTATCAAATCACCCATAGTATTAGTTTCCTGTGGTGTTCATAGCCTTTGAGAACTTCAAAGCCTTTATTTTTTCCCAGCTCCTGAATGATATAGTAATGTACTATGTTTCACAGAGGAGACAGTTAAATTAGATCTGATTTTCCCCCACAATACGATATTTTTTTGCAGAAACACAGAATCACAGGATTGGAAAGGACCTCTGGAGATTACCCAGTCCAAACTCTGTATTCAAACCAGGGTGACCTACAGCAGATTGCTCAGGACTATGTCCGGTTGAGTTTGACTCTGACTACTGTGGGGGCTAAAACAGAAAATCTTTGATTCATTAGGTGTATTAGGTTCACAGGAAATGTTATTCAAAACGTAATTCCTCTAGTAAGAACATTCCTAAGACATTTTGTGAGCACATGTGATCCCACCTGAATTGCCTGTCCTAGGTACAGTGCCATATTATGTTTATTTGGCCTCCAAGACCTAAGCATTCAAAGATAAGGCAACCTTCCATGAAAAGCAAGTATATGATATTTAGTCCATTGGATTTCAGGTATATCAACAGCTTGAAACAGTGAATTAGAAGTCTGAGCACCACAATCTTTGTGTTAGCTGTGGAAGTGAAGGAACTGTATTTAGCTGTCAGTATCAGTGATATTATTTTTGTTATTGATAATTTTGCTGAATGGAATGGGTCTTGGCAGTAATAATGAAATCTTGCAAAGTATCAAAGTTGCAAAGAGGGAGTGGCACCAGGGAATGAAATGTTGAGGAAAAGAAATTCAGAAACAAAGGAAGAAGAAAGTGATGGTAAGAAGAAAGAGTAACCTGATGGGTAATGTGGTAGCAGCAGTTAAATGTTCCATTATATCATTATGCCAGATTTTCCCCTTGGTCCCTGTGCAGAGTGACAATGAAAGGGAGCTGATGTTTTTATGCCCCAGTCCACTGACTCAGTTTCAATACTTGATTCACCCTTCTCTTCTGAATGGGAATGCTTTGTCCCTGGGACTTTTCTAAACCCTTGGCACCTTGCAGCAAGAACTGTTTCTGTTGCACCTTCCATTCAAATTAATGGCTGGAAAAACTGTGCAAGATTTTGATTGCTGTTTCACAGGATGAAAGGCTCTGTATAATTTACAATCTGTGCAACTTTACTGCTAAGTGGTCACCTCTGGGGTGTCAGGCAGGCCAGAAAACTATCAGCAAACAGGTTTCTGCATAACTTGAGAGGAGGGGGAAAATTCTAGCCATGGATATTGGCATAAATCCACTCTCATGAAAACTTCAAATGACTTGCAGATTGGCTACCTGATTTAGCTACAGATTTCCATTGTGACCAAAGGAAATGTACTTGATCTGTGTGTCTGTTCCTCTAGAATGAGTAGAAAGCTTTCTGTTTCTTACCTATACTGTTTTACTTGTTTTAGTTTGCAAGATTTTGGCAATTATAGGTGGAAAATATTTTGCCCAAGTAAAGCACTGCTAAAGATAATGGTAATAATTCCCTCTCATGCAATGTTTTTCATCTGAAGATACTAATGCTGTCTGCCAAATGTCACTATTTCGATTTATAACAACAGAAAGTTAGGTGTAGGAAGAGGAAATGATGAGTCCAAGGTCATGACAGGAACATCAGTCTGAACTCCCAAGTCACACATTTCTGTGCTTTACTTATTGTGTCCCACAATGACACCTTTCTGGAACTCATGGAGTAATAGTGATGGTAATGAGCACACAGATATCTCCTTTGAAAGGTCTCATCATATACCAGCCCGCATGAAACTCAATTTATACACCTTGGAAGGATGAAGGTCTGAGTCAATGTAGCATTAATGTAATATCCTGATGGCTGTTAGCTTCAAAGGCATCTTATCCCACTTTTCATGAGAAACAAGATTTTGAAAGGAGAGCAGTCACGATACAGATTAAGTGCCACCTTTTAAATTATGATCAAAGTTGAAATGCACTGCAACATTCCCAAGAGACCTATATATTGGCTTCTAGACTACTTACTAGATCCATTATTTCATACACGGTGTTTCTAGCCTGTGTGCTCGTGTGATAGGTTAGGAGAAGAGGAATTGTCTCTTTTTTCTTTTGGGACATGAAACGGAACAAAGGACAGTGATGCAGCTCAGATGCTGAAATGAACAAAAGAGAATTTCAAGTGAGTTCCTAGTGCTGATTTAGACTTACAGGGGATCACTAGCATATCTGTGGTCATGAGATTTCTCAGTACCGAAGTCTTAGCAGATTCTTTGTGCCTTTGATAAAGGCACATTTCATCTCATTAATTTCAAAAAGTAAATAATAATATTTATTTCCCTGTTTAATGGGCTTGCTGTGAAGACAAAGGTGGTAGTGGCTTTGTAGGCACTCAAATTCTATGGCAGTGAAGGCAATGCAATGTAAAAGTGGGTGTGAAACTTCTTTTCTCTGTGTTGGGACCAGCTTCACCTTACATAATTTCTGATAGATACTTGTCTAACCTGGTGAGGACTCTACTCCCTTCTTTTCAAGTTTATTCCAGAGATTTACTGTCTTCATTCTTATAAACTGCTTTTAATGCTGAATCTGAATCTTCCTTTTTTATCATAAAGTAAGATACCTTGTTCTGTCCTTTGCAGCAGATTCTAATAGCCTTTCATATCTTTAACACCTTTCATATCCCCTTTAGAATTCTTGGCTTTAGGTTAAATAAACCCTAATACATTTAAACATTACCATCACTATCCTTTGGGATCTTTCTAGAAGATCTAAAACCGGCCAAAGGACTGCAATTGAGATTTTTATGGGTATTATATTGTCCTTCAGAGTGGTTTCTGCCCCTCTGGGATTTGTGTCTGCAGTTTTAGTGAACATAGTCTTTACTCCCTTGCTGAAGTTTTAATGGAGACTCTCAATGCAATCTAAAGCAGAGCTGAACTCCCTGGAAACTCTGCTTGATATATCTCTCTCTAATTTGATAACAAGCTACTGTTGATGAATTACTCAAATGATTTTATACTTTCCCTCTCCTTATTTTCCTTGTGAGAACGTCACATAAGGCAATGTAAAAAATTACACTACCAAGTCAAATGATCTGCTCTCAACTGCTTCTCCTCTGTCCCCAAACCTTCCAGTTCCAGTGGGTGGCATCTAGATTGTTTTGACACAATTTCTGCTTGGTGAATTTATGCTGACATTTGTAAGTACCTAGACAATTGTGTTTGCATTAAATAGTTCGTGGAGATAATGATGTCTGAAATATTGTAGGTGATATTTTCAGCTTCTGGGTCTTGGAGTTCTTTAAGACTATTCAAGAGGAGAAACAGAAATAGGAAGGGTGAGGTCAGAGCCCTGTGGAGTGACAGGGAAAAATAGGATTTACCGTTTGGCCTTTCATATGTTGGGTAGGGTAAAGGATGATGGAAAGCACATTTGAGGCTGCTTTAGGAGAAGGAATTAGGAGTTGCTTAATTTTTTCTGAAGAAAATTGTCTGAAAGATAGTGACCAACATAGAATATGTTAAAACAAAGACTGATTATTAATGACATAGTAAGTTTGAAAAGCTGTAGATGGAGGCTACATGAAGAAGATGGCCCTTCAGTTACCTACCATCTGATATTATTGATCCCACAGGAACAAGACCATTTCATGTGCAGTGTATGTTTCTTTGAACTTGCCTCCTCTAACAAATGTAAATAATATTTTCTTTACATGCACAATTCAAAGCATTCTACTGCAAATACATTTCATTCAGAGGGAGGACTGCACACAGATAAGTACAGTACATAGAAGGTTAGTAACATCACTTCATATGGGGCTGGCAGGCTCTCAGATACTGTTAGACATGGTTGCAAGAGGTGTATGGAACAGGAGCATTACATCTCATTTCCAGATTAAACTTCTTAAAACTTAAAAAAAAATCACAGATACAATTTTTTGCAACTTTCCCTAAGACAGTTTGGAAGGTCTCCTCCTTGCCATAATTAAAAATACAGCATGTTAAGCATTGAAATTATATTTGTCATTAAAACCATATCAAGACAGTTAGGTATTATGTTGTGTTGCCCAGTGAGACTTTTGTAACTTTCATGCCAATTACCAAGAGACAATACAAAGAAAGTCATATTTTTTAGTGCTTTTAGTGCTTACCAATTATAAAACAAGACATGTGCTGTATATAGTACTATTGAAGTATATGTAATAGTAATAACTCTGAAGAGTAAGCAGTTTCTGGAATCCTGTTTGCTGTTGGTATGCATTGAGTTATGGGCTTGCCAACCAGAGCAGATCGCCCTTAGTTTACACAGAGCTCTCCTGAACACAGAAGAAATATCATTGCTGTCTGCATGTGCACTATGGCCTGAAGAGGTCTCTTGGCAAGAAAAATGAGGTCCAGGCTACCTTGGAGGGGCTGTTATGGCATCCAAACAATCCATTTCCAAGCTACATCTCATGTATCAATACTCTACAGTAGTCACTCAGAGCATTGTGCAGATTCCTCTGTGATCAGAAGCTGGACAGGTGTTATGTCCTTCCAGAGTGCAGCTGATGATACAAAGCAGAATACATTGATATTTCAAGTTAAGAAAACACTTCCAGAAGGCTACCTGGAGAGCATTTACTGTCACCTGTATGTGACTACTGTTATCTGTCCCTGTAGGTGACTTACTGGGATTTGAATTTAGGATGATCAGGATGGAGAACGTGAGCAGTACCATCAGGAGGAAGCAAGGCAAAGCTCTCTGTGTGCTGCATCACATCTTTGTTCTTGCCTCTCCACAGAGCTTAATACAAGGTTTTATTAATGTGCACTCAGTAGATTAAACAAATATACGTGCAAGGGGAAAAAAAAGAAAACAGCATTCAGATGGAATTTTGTTTGAGATCAGCACGCCTGATTTATCCAGAGACATGTTGCAAGATGCTTATTAGGGTGCAATAAGGCAGAAAGAGCTTTTTCTGCACAGAGTTTGAGATTGAGTGTCTGCTCAGGACATTAAGAGGAAATAATGCCATGTTAAAGAGGTAAACAAATAGCACAGCTAACTCTCATGGTTTTATATCAGGTCTTGCAATATTTGATTTTTTTGCCTAGCTTAATGACTCATGTGATTTGAAAAGAATATGTTTTCATGTCTTTATGGTTGTGGGAAAAATCTTTTTGCACCACACAGAACTTTAATGTCTCATGAACTGGGCAGGGAACAAAAAGCCTGCAGACAAAAAGACTTGTTTTAAAACAACGTTTTGGATTGAACTTTTGATTTTTTATTGCTTGGAGTCAGCAACATGGGGAAATACTGTGTGTTTTTTCAGAACTAAGGAACAATTGCTTTTTCTACTGACCCGAGTGTTTTTTTAAGCTGCTGTCTTCAAAGCTGCTAATAAAGTATTATCCCCCAAAAAACAGATCAACATGTTTTAAAGCTCCACTGTCATTAAAGTCCTGTGGTTCAGTTTCTCTGAAAAAAACCTCCTATTTTGTTCTGAAAGAGTGAGGTGGAAACAACCATGTCTGTGTTTGGGTTGGCAGTGCAGCATCTGAGATGCAACTTGTGTCTCTGGTGTGAAAAGGTCTGAAGCCTCCCAAGAGCAATGGAGTTAGTGAGCTGCTGTGGTCACGGGGAGAGCCTAACAACCTGAAATCTGCTATGCATGGGTACATGGATGTTGTGAGGATTTAATTAACACTTGGAAAGCATTCTGAGGTCCTCCGATGACAAGGTTTACAGAACTCCAAATGACTGTTATTATAACCCCTCTGTGTTTGTGGTGGCAGATAGCCAATGAGAAGAAACGTTCAACCAAACCCAGGCATTTTTCCCAAAATCTTTGTTATTTCTAGGCTACTGTTGGAAAAAAGGTGGATCTGTATCCAATTTAGCGAGTGCAAATTACAAGTGGCTTTGTTGGGATTCCTCTGTACTTTTGAGCATGATATATGTACCCAACAACAAGCTGTCTTGCTGCCTGAGTATATACTTATTACCCAGCTAAATCAAAGCACTGGTTTCAAACTCTAATATTTGAGTAAAATCCATCTATCTGTGACACTTCTCTGAGAGAGAATACCATAAACAAATTATTTCCTCCATCTGCAACTTTGCTATTCTTAAAAACAGTGTTCATCCTGTCAGACCTCAGCATATATGTTGAAAAATAAAGCACAAACAAAATAAAACTCTCTAAACAATGCTCCTTTTTTTCACACTTGATTCTTCCCTGGGACAAATTGAGCTCCAAATAGCAGATCTTAGTCACAGATCTTAAGGCTTGAGATGAAAGTGCCCAGATGTTGTGATGCCAATAGTATTAGAACATGTCTATAGTAGATTCTTCTATAATAAATGCATCTATGTGTATATACATACACAAAGAATATACATGAAGACTTTCCTGGCAAAAAGGAGTGTTTAACCCATGACAACTTTTTGAGGCATTTTCTCAGGAAAATTTTATCTCAAAACACAGGTAAAACACATTGTTAACTCTCCAATGAGCTACACTGCAGCTCTAAGTAAAATGACCAGGATCAGAAGACTTGGGTTTTGTGCATCCTGACAGATCAGTAACCTGTATTATCTCTGTTTTATCTGTGTTCCAAAGAGATTTTGGCTCCTGAAGCCTCACTAACAGATTCACCACATGGCAGACATGAAATAAAAAATAGAGATATGGTTCCTATACCATTCACTGCCCAAGAGCAATTGTTTCAAGGTCACATTAACCTGTAGTAACTCACATAGTCACACATGAGCTGGGTTTATGTTGCCTTGGGCCTCTCATCGTCACGCCGTTTAACATGCACTAACAATGCAAATGTTTACACATTTCCTTAGCTCTGAGTGTGCAATGCATGTGCTGACCTAGTCACTGAATCTCTGTTCCTTCAGGGTTTCTGCTGCACCCCAGATTACTCAGCCAGCCACAGCCTGAAGTGGTCAGAGCTGCCCAGAGACTAATACTGCAAAAAAATTAACAATAATAGTAGTGTTGTGGTGGTGTCCCCTAGCTGGCTTCCAAACAATCATTGATGAAGTTCCTGCTCTATTTGCATCCAGTACATTGCCAGGTATCCTTAACATTACAGCTGTAAGGGGCAGTGTTGAGGAGGGGAAAGTGAGGTGAGAGAAGGGAAAAGAATCAGGATCAGGATGAGGATGAAGGTGAGGATGAGACTGGAATTCCTGTTCTGTCCACTGGTTTCTGGGATTTTAATAGACAGATGTGGTAGATAGCCAGAACTAGAGATAAAGCTGAACTCATGGATGGGCCTTTTTGAGTGACACAACTGTACTCACTAACCAGGGGGTTCAATAGGTAGCAGTTACTCACAGCTCTACTTTTCCAGAGGCTCAGGAAGAGGACTTAGTTAATGCATAAATATATGCTATCAGTACATGTATATGGAGAGCATTAAATCCTCCTTTCTACCAAACTTCCTTTCACAATTTATCCAGCTTGAGTGATATTGATGTGAGTCATATGTTTCTATTGTGTTTTTATGCTAAAAACATTTCTACGGTGTAAACACATACAATTATACTGCAGATGACTGATTCATCTCCTTTTCCAAATTGATCTATACCACTGCCATGCAAAGCTATTAACATAACCAAACTCTGGATCTGATTTTATTGCAGAACTCAAAGCAGCTTTAAAAAAGTAGATACAGAAATGTTAATATATGCAGCAGAAGGTATTTTAAATAAATATCTGTCAGATAGTTAAATCTGTGTCTCCCTAGTGTTAATTATGGAGCAATCAGAAGAAGACAGGGAAAAGAATATTTATTGCAGGTTGAAAAGCCAGTTAATAGGTCTGTATCACAGCAAACCATGTGGACTTCAGAAACTGCCTTTCTAATGATGGATGGAATTCTTTATAAATATTTTCCAGTCCACATTTGAATTAGAGATAGTGGTAACTAGCAGGGAGCAATTCAAAAGTAATTAAAAGCAACAGGGCGTGGTGTGTGTGTGTGAAATACTGTTCTAGGGCAAAGAATGTAGCCATTTGTCCAGTTACAAGGACAGAATAAAGTCTGCCAGCACCCATGAAAACCCAGCAGGTGGAAAGCTAAACCCTCATTCAGCCCAAATGTGTAAGATATTTAGATGGCTAGTTCCCATCTATTTCCATGGAATTTATGACTCCACAGGTCTGTAGGGAACCTGGATTGAACACCTTGCTAGATCCGAGATTACAATTACGTTGATTACAACTGAAACTTTAATCTGTGTTTAGGGGATTTTGGAGTCTAATTACCATTGGCCCTTAAGGGAGGTTGAGCATTAAATTACCATCTCTTCTTTGAACACCTTGCCATAAGGTGCTAAGTTATGCATGGGCATAATTGCAACAGGAGCAGTTAAATGTGCCTATCTGATCGTCCATGATATGCTTGTGTAGGTATTCCAATGAACCCAAAGGAACTGGTGTGAAAATACCATATGCTAAATGACACTTGTCTGTGATCTGCTTGTAGTTTCTTAACAATAGGCCCTTAAAATGTGAAAACAACCCACAACAGCGACAGTACCTAAAGAGATCAGTCAGCAAAGATGTGTCTGAAGCAGAAAAATATGACTCATCTCATTTTAGACCTACTGCATATGAACAAATGAATCTCTGCATGGACATTTGCCATGCAGAGATTTGGGTGACCAGAATTGGAGTAGGTAAATTAGAAAAGGGGTAACATAGTGATTGTGTGGTGTCTGTGATGAACAAAATCAGTACAAATTCTCAGCCAGTCAAACAGAACTTAAGAGATACTTAATAGAAGGAAGTTGAGATGTGCAATGAAAGGTTCAGCTTATTACTGGACCCAGAAGTCCAATATGCTGCCTGTTTCTATTTGCATAAGCTTGTTACCAATTGTCCTGGACTTGTTAGGAAATCCGTAGACACAAAAATAAACATTTCTGGCAGAAATTGCAGGGAAAAAAAGTAAGGATGTGGGGATTAAAGGTTTTATTTTGGGAGGTTTTGTGGTTTGTAGGAAATCAAATATTAAAGTTGTTATAATTGCTATCCTCTCAGTCTAGTCTCATTCACAATGAAAAGTAAAGTGCCATGTTCTTACATGGTTAGAGTGACCACTGACAGTAACAAGAAATGAAGTGCTGTCTTTGCATCCCAGTTCTCACCAGAAAATAAGAAGTGACTACAGTGACAAATGCACTCTCCCACTCCTGCAGATACATGTTTTTAAGATCAAAGGCATGCAGTGAAAAAGACCTCTTTCTGCTTTCCTATTTCCATTACAGAAAAGTGCCATTCTTGCATATTCTGCAGCATGAGATTCACAAAATTCAAAAGTACTGTATCCAAAGCCATGAATATAATGCATAGTGATTTCACAGTGCATCCACGCTCCAAAATGCAGTCTACTGATGCTGACAGAAAATACTACACATACAGAAATGGACTAGACTGTAGGGTGCCCGATGCAAGCAATACTTGATGATTTTGGTCTTTCTGAGCACAACTTATCCCAGCTGATACACTGGTAAGAGCTTTTTAGTTTGGTAATGGCAGTGTCTCTGTATAGTCAGAATAATGCTCTCTTTCCCAAAGTAGAGTTTTCATTAACATAGACATACATTCTACTATCTTTTCACATGATTTTTCTCCGTTTCGTATGACATAAGCCACTGTTCTCCTGTCATGAGTCAGTGTTGAAGCTGGTTGCTGATGGACTTTTTTGGAGCCCAAAGACTGTCAAAACTCATTGGTTTCCAGATGCTTTTTTAAATGTGATTTTTCAGATGCCCATTAGATCACTGCCCTTGGATGCCCCTGTTGAAAGGCTAATTCACACTTTTAGAAAGAAATGCAAGTGGTGAGGTGGGAACTGCTGAGAAGATGCCTAGACACTTGCATTTTAAAGGGCATCTAATTTAATATGTAATTTCTTTAAGCTTAGCTAAGACTTTGATATTCTTTTTGGCCCATAAATATAATAGTTATCTGTAAAGTGAGAGAGAGAGAGAGATTTATACATTTCCAGGGATTTCTAAGTAAATATGTTGTCAGTTAAACCTCCAGAAGTAGGACCCTAATTGTGGTCTGAAAGAAGGTTACTTTCTAAGACATTTCTGTGCGATCAGCAAGACTAAACCAGAGGTCTCACGAATATGGCAATGTAGATTTGGGTCATGAAATGTTAGGGAAAGGAAATGTTTATGTGTCTACTCTTCCACTTACCTACTATTTCAGCTAAATGTAAAACCTGGGGCTTATATGAAAGATAAAATAAACCCTGGTTTTATTTGTTGAAGTACTGCAGTCTCTCAAAAGCAGCAGGAGACTCAAATCCCAGGTAGAGGCAGAAACTAGTATACAAGGAGAAGGTGGGGTTAAAGACCCCAAGGAAATTAATTTTTACATGAACATCTTTCCTATTGCTTGAAATTAATAGGCTCGTGGATTTTAAAGCCGTAGAGAACCATTATGATTAACTAGTTCGACCTCTTTCTAGTCTGAGTTCTTGCATAACACAGGCCATACTTCATCCAGGGATTTCAGCCTCGAGCCCAGCTGTATGTTGTTAAACTAAGATGTATGTTTTATAAGCATATCTGATCTTGATTTAAGGACTACAATGATACTTAGTAATTTGCCCCAGTAAGTTAGCTCATTATACAGTTAGAAAATAAATGAGTTTTCTTTTAATTCTAGTTTGAACTTTTTTGATTTCAGCATGCAATTATTAGACCTTATCCTGCCACTGTCTGCTAGATTAAAGGCCCCTCCAGACTCAGCATAAGTACTTGTGCAAATAGAGACTCTGATTTAAGTTACTTTTAAATCTGTTCATTTGAGGAGCTAAACAGAGAGAGTTCCTTTAAAGTTCCTGCCAGGATTGAGCTGGTTTCTTTGGTGCTATTGAGATAAGTGATTTTTCTAAGCAATTTTGCAGACAAAATACTGTTTTAGAGGACAAGATACTGCCCCATTTATCAAACTTTTCAAAGACAGTCCGATTATTCCCATAGCTTTCAACAGAAGTGTCACAGTCACAACCAAGCAAAAAAAGAATCCCTGGATTGTCTTATCCCCTTTCTAACACCGATAATGAATAAGAAAAAAATGCATTTAGAAATGTGGATCTTGTCTTGAGAGGATTAGATGAGAAGTAGCTCATGCCACTCAAACCAAAGTTCAATCAGCTTTGGTATTGGGTTGCTTTAGTTGAAGACTGAGGCAGTTATGGATGAACCAGTTACCAGATCCTTCAAGACAGTTAATGGAGATGTGATTAACAAAATCAGTTATCTAAGGTGTAATTCATCTGACAACATGCAAGCATTTCTTGTTGGATTGTCTAGATTATAATGACTGTATCAAGAGACGCTTGATCCTCTGCTCTCCACTGAGATTACTCAGGATGCCTGTTCTTTAGCTACCAGTCCAGATAGGTGTGGGTCTCTCATAAGTCCTGTATCACAGCCACAATATGCATGAATTCGTAATGCACTTGAGCATCACAGGTTGCAGAAGATAGATATACATGGGCAACTGGTGGTCATGAGAGCTCAGCTACCCAGCTCATAGATACACCACTATATTCTGACATATAGAAATTACAGCATCTTAACTTAAACATACCTAACACGAGTTGCCTATACCTTAAACCAGTGCTCTAGGGAGTGAATGTAATCCTCTACCTCCTCACTCATTTGCTGGAATCACTTGAGGTGGAATATGTGTCACCTAAAATCAGAGGTAGATTTCATCTGCCTCAAATATTTTGTTAGGTTTTGTGGATTTATATGTTGTGGATTATTTGGTCCATTCGCTAGTTTACAAGATCTTTGGCTTGCTTGTAGGTTGAGCATAATTTGTGCCACCCCATGTGAGTGTCTTGAATACCAGAGAGCATCTCAAATGACCCTAGGAGTTTATTTTAAGCAACTGAATCCTACTCTATGTATCTAAAAAGCATGTTATTTGGGTCTGAGATGGACAATATATGCTCTCTCAGGAGTTACTAGAGTGATATAGGAACTTTCAGAAGATAATTCATTTGACCTACCAAAATTGAATATTCTGGTGAAAATAACTTTTAGAAGTAATTATTTATTTCTGTACACTATGCAGGGAATATGTGTCATTCAGATTTAGAGAAGAAATTTTTAGATCTATAAGTTAAGGTACATGAACTCTGTTCCACATGACCTTCACTTGTAGCCTTTGAGATGAAAAGACATGCTTTACTTGAAGTAGCCCTAAGCCATTTACAGAGCGCTTTTGTCCTTTCATGAGAGAAGTGGCCATGTTATGAAAACACAAACAGAACTGATTACAATCCATATTTGACATACATAGAAAACTAACTGAAAATTAATTTACAGGACAAAGCATGTTATAATAGGCTGTCAATATATTCAATTTAAAATGTACCACATATGATCAAAGAAAGCCACCCAAGGGATTATGCTGTCTAAATTCCTCGATAAAATGGCAACCTTTAGATGTATTAAATATTACATTGGAAAAAAAAAGTAAGAATGAAAATCTATAGCTAAGAGAAGCACAACCCCAGAGGGAGAATTCAAGATCTGTTTATGTGTAATTGGGTTTTGCTTTGTGAAAATCTTGACAGCTAGAGGAGCTGCATTACTTGCATAAGACTGTTAATCACATTCATGGATCTACATACTGCTAACTGCATACTAAATTCCTGAAGATTTATAGCCTTTGCTCTGGTTTTACCTCATTTAAACAACATATTACACTATAGAAGTTGTTCACTACATATAGGGGATTGAAATTTTAACATTATCTCGGTATCTCAATGATTAATCCTAAATGTTGAAACTGTGAGTCCAAGCACTGTTGCACACCCTGAAGTAATTTGTGACAGTCTGTAATTCATACTGTAAATCAATGAAAAAAATGACATATTTTATAATTTGGCATAGGCACATGTACATGCCAGATTAATAAAAATCAGTACATACAGATAAAATTTTGCATTAACATGTTATTTAGCATAGTATCATAATCAGTAGGTTACTGGCTAAGTTATGTCCCTTTTGAAAGAGAAGGCTGCAGCTTGAGCAGAAAATTAAGAGCACTGAGAAATATTAGGCTATTATACTCCTCCCGACTTCAGTAGCAAAAAAAAAAAAAACAAACAAAAAAACAAACCCAAAACCCAAACATCGATGAGATCTAGATTGGATAACAAGAGCTTCCTTCTTTCAGAGTCTCTCTTGGCTTCAAATTTGGGCTCTTTCCTTTCAAATTCAGAGCTGTTTGTGTCTCTGTTGTCCTTTCTTATTAGCATTTCCTTGCTCTGCCTAAAAGATCTTGTTTTCTCATCACTTCTCATTCTGATATTTTGTTCCTTAGACTCCTCCAAAATGAGTAATTAGGACATTCTGTGGTGTAGATTTGAATTCCCTCAGGCTGAGGATGTTAAACCACGTTCTCACCTTCAAATTTTCTGCTCAAGTTTCTTTTTAAAAACAGCTACTCCAGATCATTAAAACCATAAAAAAATAGCAGATTTGGGACTCTCATGATGGATATTTACTGGGAGGATTTAAACGTCAAATATTAATGTTGTCTTATTAAACCTTTGAGAACGTAAACCTGGGGAAAAAAAAAGCAAGGGGAGGATAAAATGAGTCCATCTTAACTCTTACTCAATATGTATGGTTAGTGTGGAGAGAGAATTTTGTCTCAAAATGCAGAGTTTAGTCCAATTTTGAATGCCTAATTTTGAGGGTCTGGAGTGTTCTCAGTGATAGCCAGTGATAGGACAAGGGGCTGTGGGACCAGCTGGAGCAGAGGAAGTTCCATTTGAACATAAGGAAAAACTTTTTCACTGTGAGGGTGACAGATCACTGGAACAGGCTGCCCAGAGAGGTTGTGGAGTCTCCTTCTCTGGAGATATTCAAGACCAATCTGGACACATTCCTGTGTGATCTAGTCTAGGTGATCAGGCAGGTGGGTTGTACTAGATGATGTTTCGAGGTTCCTTCCAACTCCTGACATTTTTTGATTCTGTGAACTGCGGACATCTTGAAGATGAACCACTGTGTACTCGTAAGTATAAATCATGGGCCAGAAATCCAAGTTTATGCTATTGAGAAAAGCCAAGGGAGTGGGTAGCCAAGGGATTTCAACCTTCCCTTGGGATTTTTTGTTCTTGTCTTTTGCATTTTACAGCAAGGTAAATGGAGGATAGGAAGGTGTTCTCATCCAAAATGTTTCACAACCCAATGGTATGCAAAGATGTGCCTCATTCTTGCTATTGTGGTCCTGTCCATTTGCAGCCTTGAGGCTTCTCTGGGCACATCAGCTCAGTGTGCATGATTGACTGAACTAGAAAGTGCAGCACAAGATGCTTTCCAGCTCTGCACCACAAGCATATCTAAGCATATTTGGGCAATTAAAGTTAGGTACTGAGGAAGGACATGCCCAATTAATGTGTTTATCTTTACTGGTAGATTCCCACGGAAATGAGGCAGACTGGAACACTGAGTGGGATTTGGGTTTTTGAACTCTTAGTCTCAGTTTAGGTGGAACAGAGATTTAGGCTTTCCATTTCACACTGTCTACTTAGACAATAAGCTCCTCACAGCATGAGTGATCTTTGGATCTGAAGACATGTGTCAGCATTTAACAAGTACATACGAAGCTCTCGGTTAAAGTGGGAGGTAAGAATAAATCCAGGATTCCACACTAGATGAGAAGGAGACTTATAAGGTGCTGGATGTGTATTCTGCCACACATCATCTGCCTAGCTTTAGGAAAGTCACTTCTCTTTCTTATTCCTTGGCTTGTATAATATATGTATTATTCTTCAGAAATACCAACACACTAGAGAGAAGCAGCTAATATAAAACCCTGGATGAAAAGCTTTTATGCTAAACAGAGCTTCAGATTAGCCTCTATGCCTAAATTTCCAAGTGTAAAAAATGGAGATAATACTGCTTGCTTATAGTCTACAAGGGATTTTGAGGTCTGTAGAGGATGCCAGCTTATATAAGTGTGATATATGTAACATAAATACGGCCTACATAAGACTTTAGGCACTTAGACCAACACATGGAAGGTAGACAGTGTCTTAATTTTCTTTTCTGAATTTTCTTATTTCACCAAATTGTGTGAATTTTGCCAGTGTAGATTAAAATATTATTTTCCTAAAATCCATTAGAGACTAATTAAAAACTGGAAAAGACTGTATCACACAATTCTTTAATGCAATCAATTAATAAAATAAATCCAAAAGCTGTCATAATGATCAAGGTTGTCAACAATCCATAATGCATTTCAGATTTCATTCCATACAGTATATATTTGCTTTTTTAAGAAGTGGCCACATTAGACCCTATTGTGGGTAGGTTGGACAAAGTCTAAAGGACAATCCTGCCAGTTACCTGGAACAGGACTAATAAGTAGATCAGTGTTGATTACACAGCTATAGACTAAAAAAAACCAAAAAAAAAAACAACAAACCCAAAAACCTAACCAAACAACAACAACAAAAAACCCCAAACAAACCCACCCAAACCCTCAATTTTTATTGAATACAAGGCTTTGAACTAATGAAAATAGTACAATGAAGAATGAAATAGCAACTAGTTTGTTTAACATAAAATAAGAGCATCAGTTTCTCCCTGAACCAGTATAGTAGGAGGAAAAACATCTGCATGTTTTTGCCAGTTGTACTGAGAGTACTGTGATGTAAATATCTAATAAAGATATAAATTCTGCTTATTTGTTGTTAGCTCTTTAACTCAGTATGCACTTAATGTTTAAGATGTTTATATGTAGGGTTTTTTTTTTTTCTCCAAGTTA
The DNA here is from genome assembly GCA_013399135.1 of Heliornis fulica. Lineage (NCBI taxonomy): Eukaryota > Metazoa > Chordata > Aves > Gruiformes > Heliornithidae > Heliornis > Heliornis fulica. Next base: position 385,627 of record VXBZ01000167.1, on the reverse strand, counting down.
ATATGTCATGGTAAGGTTTTTAAAAAAAATCCCTGTATATAAAAGTTTGGAACAATGAGAAAAAATAAAAAGGAGAAATAGCTATAATGGGTTAAGAATCCTGAAAGAATTGTAAGATCATAGAATCATAGAATTGTTAAGGTTGGAAAAGACCCTTAAGATCACCCAGTCCAACCATTAACCTACCGCCACCAAGTCTACCCTTAGACCATGTCCTCAAGCACTGCATCTACCCATCTGTTAAACACCTCAAGAGATGGGGACTC
>VXBZ01000167.1:364643-384637 GCA_013399135.1 Heliornis fulica | reverse complement strand
TGAGGTAGGCTGTACTGGCTGGGAGGGGACTCGTCTGCTGCGCTGAGCAGGAACAGCAAATCCATCTCCCTCTGTCTCTTAGGTCCCCTCCTTCTGCCTAGTGGCAAGAGGGAGCCTCTCCTTCACCTGATGGTTCCATCTGGTGTGTTGGTGTCTCAGGGATGGTAAGGAGTGGCTCCACCAGTCTATATCCCTCTCACACTCCCTAATGCTCCTCAGCCTCGAGACTTTATCTTTCAGCTCAGTCACCATGCTGAGCAGATCTTCCACTTGCTCACACCTCATGCAGGTGTTGTCTCCAACACCAGAGCACTCCCTGCAGCCAGAGACATGGGTGGCTGCATGTTTTAGAGGGAGCTCTGTCTGAGTCGCCATGTTCCTTCTGGCAACGGCTTTCTGACGAGTGGAAACCATTGCTCGCTCTCTCTCTCTCTCTCTTTGATGGCACAGAGCACAAGTGGAGCCCGCGCGAACTACCTCAAGCCACCCTCTCTGACGCGCCGTGCTCCTGGCCGCTCAGGCTCCTTAGGGGCCCGCTTAAATCTCCCGCGGTTGCCTCAGCAATGCCCAAGTCTCGCGAGAGCAGCCGGCTTTCCCAGGCGCAGCACTAACAGTTGCTGCTGCCGCTGCAGCGGGCCTCGTCGACTGAGATAAACTGCTCCTATAGTCCTATCTTCCACAAAAGGTGTGTCTAGGAGGAGATCAATCCTATCCAGGTGTAAGAGTTTAAATGTTATTTTAAGAGTTTAAATGTTATTTTGTTGAGGTGCTTATTGCTGTCCATTAAATACAAAGGAGCCTTACACAAGCATGCTCTGTAAATTTTAAAATATCATGTTAACACCTGACAGCCTAATTCATCCCATAACCTGTTGTTTTAGATGTTTTATAAAGACACAGAAGACACTGAGCACATCCTTGCTTCACCAGATATCTTGGAGGTTGAAGCTACAGTAAGTGAGAATTTATATTGACCATCCTTGTCTGCAAGACAAGGATGGTCAATATAAAATATTTTTCTTAAAACCCCATAGAAGTTTTGCATAGCAATTTGAATAGAAAGAAGCTCTCACAAAAGCTGTAAAAGCCAATGTCACTCCAAAACTGTTACTAGCTTGGTGCTTAGAGAGTGAACCTGAGATGTGGAAACTGAGATTCAGATTTCTGGTCTGAATTATGTAAAGAGGAATTTGCTTTTAGCACCCTGGAATGCCCTATTACCATCCCAGGAGGTCTGCCTCTATCTCTTTGAAAAGCTTTAGAGTCTTAATTTAATTCTTGTTTGGAACACATAAATCTCTGGAATCTCATAGCCTCCTTTTCTCCAGCACCACTGCTGCTTGTTGTAACCATAACTTGTCAGACAGCCAACAAGAAAAAAAAAAGAAAGAAAAAAAGTATTAAATTCTGCTGCATCCAGACAAGAAATATATACTGGAGCTGATCCAAAAGACCCTTAAAAGCATGAAACATTTTATAGGATTGGATTGTCCACATATAAATTTCACATCTATGCATACCTTGCTTAGAGATATACAATATGTAAGCTACATCGGTGTTTCCCAAGTATTGAGATATATATATATCACATTAATGGGATGATTCAGAATAGAAGTCATGTCTTTTTGATGCTTAAATATCTCTGCTCACCTAAAATGCCATACCAATGAGCGGGGATGGCATGTTTATGTACACCTATTTATGAAGAGTAGTTGCCATTTGTTTATGCCAATGAAAGACAGGGAGAAGTGCATATATAAACAGGTATATAAATTCATTAAATTGCTTTTTATGTGCATATCCTAAAAAGTAAATTTGCAATTTGCCAATCCATCTTCTTCCAGACTCTCTCCAATATTGCAGCTGCAGTGAGAAATCCAGAAATCATTATCCATCCTTCAATCAGTAGCTTACACGCTGGGGTAACTTGCTTTATCTTAATAGTAAGATAGTGACTGGCAAGAGCAATAACACTGAGATAAGACTGGATTCATATCGCTCCTTGTCAACATTCTTGGCACACCACTCATTTTTTATTCTTGAATAGAGACCCAATCAATCCTAACTCAGAAAATTACTAGTGGCAATGCCTGGAATGTTGTAGAAGCTTTAATGATATATCAGTTCTAGAGACATTCAGCTCTCATAACTTTTTATAGAACAGTTTGCAAAAGGATAAGCTTGTTTAATTTAGACAGAGAAACATATTTCATGAGGTGCCCTCATATCATTTAAGACATATGTAAAAGACAGTTTGTCACTCTCATCTTTCCTTTGTCCACTGCAGGGGTAACACATGTGCCCCTTATGTGATGCTGCCTGAAGGGGTGATCTGGAGGGAGTGAACTGTTTGTTAATAGCATTTAAAGGTGACTCTAAATAGATGAGAGCATTTTGTTCATAGTCCTGCCAGCACCAGACCTTTGCAGATGTAAAACATCTCCATCCGGAGCAGACAACGCCCCAGCCTGGCAACATACCAATGCCCTGCCCCAAAACCACAGCAAGTGCCCAGGTCTGGCATGTTCCTTGTGCCAGACACTACTCCATTGGCTCTGGAGATCCAAGGATGACACTGACACCCTTGAGAGGTCATGCAATAAACCCACCCACCCTATGAGGCTGTCTGTGAACTTCAGGGAAGCTCAGTGACTTTTTGGTTTTCTTTTTCCAAGGAGCAGCTAGGTATGTGCTGCAGCCAACCTGTTAGTGAACACATAACAAACCACCCATTAAAGGTGTTGGAGATTTATTTGCCAAATGCAAGGAAAAGAATATTTGCACTTGTTAAATAAGTGAATAAAAATGTAATGAATATAGAGGAAGAGAAATCATTTCCATACAGTACAGAATCTGTCATATCACAGAATCACAGAATGGTAGGGGTTGGAAGGGGCCTTGAAAGATCATCTAGTCCAATCCTCTGCCAGAGTGGGATCACACAGAGCAGGCTGCACAGGAATGAGTCCAGGCAGGTTTTGAATATTTCCAGAAATGGAGACTCCACAATGTCTCTGGGCAGTCTGTCCCAGGGCTTTGGCACCCTCAGAGTGAGGAAGTTCCTCCTCATGTTTAGATGGAACTTCCTGTCTTTATGTTTATACCCATTGCTTAACAGTCGTCATGACTGAGCATATTTTTGCTAGAATAGAAAGTATACACAGTCCAGTATTCCTCACAAGCTTGCACTTGTTAAGGATATTCAAAATACCTGCTAACCACTCTAACTAATAAAGACAAACATACTTCTTACACGGATTTTAGCACAGGTTTAGGATGATCTTTTGTTTCATATATTGATCATATGTTTGTTATTTAAACTTTTTTTTTACAAAATAAAAACTTCTTCATGCCTTTTTGGCAGGAGGTAGTATTAGTCTTCCTACACTTGAAAGGAGAGTAAAAGTAATTAGAAAGGAAAAAAAGATACAAGAGTAATCTTCCTAATTAAACAGTAAGACTGCAGTATATAGTTTCACAGCACACTGTAAATATGAAATTAGGGATCCTAGATGAAATGTCAGAAGCTTTTTCTTATGAGTTTATATCAGCAACTTGATTATCATATTGATTCTGCATATCAATGAGATGACATCCCACAGTGTTTATTTTTCACCCAATTGCTTTCTTGAACATAATAAAATTAAATCCAATATGATATTAAATGTAAACATACAGTGATATTGTATGTAAATATCCATTTAAAAATCTCTCTGCTTATTGATATTCAAATTCTCTCTGCAAGTGTAACAGTGCAAACTACAATAATATATTTTTCAACCTTCATCCAGGGACTGGAACTAAAAAGAGGATAATCTTTTTCTATTCCTTTCCATAATAACATTGCATTATTTATGTAGAAGAAAATGAAAATAGTAAGTCTATTCTGCCTGAACTGCGCTTCTTAGTTGATCCCTCCTGATTGGTCTTGGAAAGCAGAATGGAAAAAAGGAATGTGATGCACATGCTAAACCAGTTCTGGCTAGACTGAGCAGACGGTTTTTACCCTGCCCTCTACAAATCAAGAGCTATATTTAGATTGCAAACTCCTGACCCAGGCAGTCTCTTTGCTCTGTGTTTGTACGGAGACAAGCACTATGGGCTCCCATTCTTGTCACTGGCCTTTTGTGCAATTCAGTAGCACAAATAAAAATTACTTCCTTACAGTTTTATAGAATTTAAGGCCTTGGTGTTATTTTTGTGTGTGTGTGGGGTGGCATTGTATGTTATTCGTATGTTCAGCAGTGACTCAGTACGATCCTGTGCCGATAAGGAGCCATCCTTCTTACTGGCTCTACTGGTACCCACAGATAGGAGCTTGAATCAATTTTTTTTTCTGAATTGGTACAATTATCCTATTAGTTCTCGTTGACATTAAGTATTTGCAGTCACCACCCTATTCTAACTCTCTACAAAAACCTGTCTTTCAGTTTCTTCCATGCTGATTTGGTTCCAATGTTTACATTGGTCTGCTATTAGTAAATCAAAGGTAAGACTTACTGGGTTTAATAATATTTATATAAGTCAGTAATAGCTATCATAATTACCAAAATGTTAATTGTTGCAAATAAGGGACTGACTTAACATTATTTAAGTCAGGTTTAGGGTAAAGAGGTCTCAGACAATTTTATGATGGTTGGATATTTCCTATTCAACAAAGAATAGAATAAGAAACATTAAAATCTTTAACAAGCCCTCCCTAAATTCATAATAACTAGGTATGCAACCTGTTAGCCAAAATACTCGAAAGATCACCGGAATTCTCTCTCCAAATGAAGCAATTTATATCTTTCTCACTTGAATTGCTCTCCGTATTTCTTTGATTTGTTGCACGGATAGGGGAAAGCTGAATCAATCCATCAAAACTTTACAGAGCAAAACTAAGCAATGTAGCTGTTGATTAAATTTTATTTCCATTCAGAATTGAACCCAAAGAAAGCAGATGATTTAACAAGAACTAATCACAGAACTGCTGCACTGCTTTTTTTTTTTTTTTGTGTTGTCTTACGACTTCATGTAATTACACATCTGAAATAAAAATTATGGCTGTGGCCTCATGTTTGGTACTTTGCCTCTAATACATGATATTACACTTGACTTCTCCTTTTGCAATTGTCAGTAGATAAGAACATAATTGCTTTCTTTGTCTAGCCTTGCCTTTGTGCTACAGGCTCTCCATTTTACATAAGAATATTTTCCATGTTGTAGCGGTCGATGTGTTATTACTTTAACAGTCTTCACAGTTTACTATCACTTTCTGCTCCATATATACTGAATATCACTTTCTCTCAAATGCTTTATTTGATCGATTATCTTAATTAAATCTTGTGAAATTTATATATAATCCTGATTTTGTTGTTATCCCTGATGCAGAGATTTTTTTTAGCCCAAGAGAAATTATTCTCTAAGATCATTTTCCCTATTAGAGACACTTTCTTTGTTATAAACTGCTCCTTAAAAATACTCGGTGTTTTGTTTTAAGAGATACCACCCTGTTTGCAAGTTCATAGAAAATGATAATAAGTACTTACTTCCAGGTAATTGCACATTTCATATGCTATATAATACAGGAAATTATGCTATAGAGAATCATTTGCTGTTGCAGGTTGCATAACAAGTATTTAGCTGCTTTTTGATATTTGTCAGAAGAATCTGAGAGGCAGAGGTAAATTTATTTTACCAACATATAATTAATGGATTGAACAATGAATTTATTAAACATTAAATATCTGAAATGAAAAAAAAATAAGGTGCTTTAAACAGTACAGTTTACTTTTAGTGCACTAGTTTTCCATATAATTATGGGCAAGTCAAGATTATCCAGATTAAATTCTTGTAATCTTTGAGAGTGATGAGGATAATTTAAATGACTTAGGACACAAAGAATTTTAACAATATTGCATTGTAAACCATACAAGCTTGATTTTATAAAAGTCTCATCTCCAGTGTGCTAAATTTATGATATTGTATACTTATCAGAGGGAAATTTATCACAAAGAATTGATCCTAGGTACTTTGGCTATAAAGAAGAAGAAAGGGATTTAGTTCATGGAAAGGTTTGGCTTCACATTTTGATTTCAGCAGACAAAATAACCTCACCTGATCCCTCCACTTTCTCTGAAGAAGTCCTGACTTCTCATGAAATTGTGGGCATTACTGAAGGATTGAAACTTGATAAGGTGTGGGGGGTTGGGGCATGGATTGTTTGTCTGAGGAATATTGTGTACTTAGTGATTCAGTTCAGGGTGCATGTAAGATGAGGAATCTTGCTCTAGAAAACAGAAGTTTTGTCTTCAAACCTCGACTCTTTGGACTTCTGAACATTTGTGAACTTTTATTCTCTCCATTCTTGTCTCAAAAGCAGTAGTTAAAATATTTCCTTCTTCAAAAGTTGTGACTAGACTGCAGGAATCGTCTAAACATTGATGGTTATGACTAATTAAAATTGAAACTCTTTTCTATTCCACTTTTTTTGGTTTTAGGAGAAAAGATTAAAAATATATTGAGGTGTTTGAAAACTAGTAAGTAGAATTTTAAAAACCAAAATTAAGCTTGTGAATTAAACTCTAATGACTTCTCTACTGATAATTCAAAATGAAACAGATAGCACTGTGTGGCTCATGTCCATATAGCTGGACTTATTCTCTTGCCTTCCCCAATATTGTGTTTAAACCTCAGCACAACTGTGCCCAGGAATTGTCTGGAAGGAGTGAGGTTGACAACACAAAGTTGCTTGAAAGCCATCCTGTATGTGAACTCAGGTGTTCCTGTGCTTCTCTGGTATCCAGAAAGAGAAGAATCCAGGGAGGAGTCCTCCCTGATTCTGGTTCTGATTCTGATTCTGATTCTGATTCTGATTCTGATTCTGATTCTGATTCTGATTCTGATTCTGATAGCTCTCCTTTGCTCAGTTCCTGCTGCTGTGGTACTATATTTGCCTGAAAAATACAGGAGTCATCTGAGAAAAGATACGTAGAAACACAGAATCATTAAATATTCTGAGTTGGAAGGGACCCATAAGGATAATGAAGTCCAACTCCTGGCTCCACACATGGCCAGCCAGGTCAGAACATGGGATTGAGTGCATCGTCCAGATGCTTCTTGAGCTCAGCCAAGCTTGGTGCTGTGACCACTCCCCTGGGGAGCCTGTGCCAGTCCCCAACCTGGAATATTGTGTGCAGTTCTGGGTCTCTCAGTTCAAGAAGGACATAAAACTCCTTGAAAGAGTCTAGTGCAGGGCCACCAAGATGACGAAGGGAGTGGAACATCTTCCTTATGAGGACAGGCTGAGGGATCTGGCTCTCATTAGCTTGGAGAAGAGGAGACTGAGGGGTGACCTCATTAATGTTTATAAATATGTTAGGAGTGAGTGTCAGGAGGATGGAGCCAGGTTCTTCTCAGTGATGGCCAGTGATAGGATAAGGGGCAATGGGTCCAAGCTGAAACATAGGAGGTTAGATATATCTGCATTCCAGATATATCTGGATGCATTTCTGAGTGACCTAATCTAGGTGATCCTGCTCTGGCTGCAGTGTTGGACTAGATGATCTTTCAAGGTCCCTTCCAATGCCAAACAATCTGTGATCCTGTGAATCTGGAAACCACCCTTTCAGGGAAGAACCTCTTTCTAATGTCCAGCCTAAACCTCCCCTGTCTCAGCTTCATGCTGGTCCCTAAGGTTCTATCACTGGTCACCAAAGATAGGAGATTGGCACCTGTTCCTTTGCTCCCAGGAAGTCACAGGTTGCGATGAGTTCTCCCCTTGTGGAATTTCAGAAAACTTGGCATCTTGAGACACTGGAAGTATGATGATCCCCATTTCAACTTTTCTTGGAATTGTTCTGGAAAGCCTCCAGAGTAGAGAAATTAAGTCAAGGGTCAAGATTTGCAAGATAATACAGATAGTCATTAAGCATGGCTTAGCCACACCAGGCACAAGATGCACTCACTGACCCCTGGGATATAAAACACCACCAGACTGCTACTACACTATTTTTCATCAGTAAAAACCAAGGTACTTTTTGAAGGAGGTCAACCATGTTCAGCTGATGGGAAAGCTGAGGTTAGGACTTCAGACATATGGTACTAACTGAAGTGGCCATTTGGATGAAACCTGTTGCTTAGATTTTTAAAAATATATGGAAAATATTTCATTCTTCAGTTTGTTGTCCTCTTTTCTCATTTTTCACCTTTCAAAGCTGTGAAAAAGCAACTTGGCTTTTTCAATATTATTAACACAGTTGCAGAATGGATTTGAAGTCAGTGTGTAGCTTGGCCTAAGCCTTTTTAGCCTGGCTTGCTTTTAAAACGTAACATGTGTTGTTTTAAGGTGTCAGTAATATTGTTCATCACACGCTAAGCTCTCCCCTATCTTCCTGTGTTTAAAAGGATTTGAGACGAAAGATATTTTAACTTCAGCAGCAGGAGTCAAAGTTCACTTGTACAGCAAAGTAATAACATGTTGCAAGCTGGAAGAAGCCAAAATTTACAGGAAGATGCCTGCAAAGAGATTTTACTGGTTCTTAACAGATTCAGCAGCTTTAATAGGTGAGTGAAGAGCAGACATTCTTGGCAGGGCTGTTTTAAGAGCACCTTGATTTGGACTCCATTTCTACTTTGCAGTCCAGCTCAGTATATAACTTGACCTTAAACACAACCTCAACCCATGCCAAAAGATGACCAGAGCAGCTGAGTGTTTTTCATGAAGATATTTAAAGAAAGAAAGATGGTAAAACATTTCGTTTTGCACAAATTTCAGAAGGAAAATCTTGCTCAGATTTACAGAATGAATTTGGATTATGCCATTGTTTATGCTTTCCTTGCATTTCCTTGTTCAACAGATATAGCAGGTCTCAGATGAAAGCCCTAGAAGTAATGATTTCTATTGTAACATCTTTATTGTAAATAGCATTGATAGCTCCACTGAAAGCTGAGCAAACACAAAGAGAGACAAAAGATTAGTGGCTTTACACTGTAGACCATATCATACCACATAAGTTAATAATTTTTCATGCATTCTATGGCACCCACCTCAATCACTAGTTCTAAGGGTTACAGATTTATTTTTATATTTCTAAAAATTAATTTGATAAAATTTTAATACAAAGAGTCTCAGATATTAAAGGTTATGAAGTTCCACATTTTCCAAAACCACCAAGAACAACTATTGCGTTGACATTAGAGTCAATCAAGCAGCCAAACGATGAATTTATTTGAGCAGTTACAAATATAATATTTCCTTTTAGTTGTTTTTATTGAAATAACCTTTTGTGACTATTAATAGCTTTCATGTAACATCAGTTTCAGCAGCCTGACCTGACTCTAGACACAAAGCTAAATGTAAACTAATGAGCACTTAACTCTCCATTATATAAATGGACATTTATCAGATGACAAATTAAAACCAATAAGACACCAAGACAAATGTGCTGTCAACAGCATTAAGATGGGTCATTTTCACTATTCCCTTCAACTGCACATTAATAAGCATTCCCTATTGAGGTACATTTGGTGCTTTGATATTGATTTTTATAGCAGTCCAACACAAGTCAAAGTTCCTCCACTCAGCACGGTGTTAAGTCTCACAAGAAACACAGTAAATGTGAATATGTTTTTGAGGCAATGATGACTGACAAATCTATAAAAGATATTTCAAGACAACATACAAAAATCATGCTCATGATTTTTGCATGTTCTCTTCAGTTTCAGAAAATGTTCACTGGATATTTCAGCATTTTGAGTACACTAAATATTCAGGCAGCATAGCAAATGTGAATCTGTGCTGTATTGAAAGAAAAACAAAAGCAAGATAGTTTGATTTAGTTGGCTTTACAGCTAATTAATTTAATGCATGCCTGATATGTCAGTTTAACTTGGAACTTTTCACTCTTGAAAAGTGAAAAGTTTTCACTTATTTGACAATGCCTTTAATTTCTTCAAGGAGCACATTTCTAGCAGGAGAAGATCATATTAGTCATGCTTTGGAATGACATTTTTACCAAATAAGGATGGAACTTCTACTGATATTAACCCTTGCCTGAATCTTGGGAAGAGCATCTCAGCCTTAATGAGCAAATGCCACATGCGATAAGAAGCCTCTGACGATGAGCAGCAAAATACAACTGACTAGGTTATAATTGAGCAGTGAGATCTAACAGGGTGAAAGAGATTCGTGGAGTGGAATTGTGGATGCAGTTAATGATTCCTAGTGTTCACTGCCTGTGTTCACCATGCCATACAGAGGCAGAGTTCACTGGCTGTCAGAAGAACAGGATGGGGAATGGAGGAGGCACGTGGGTTTTCTGGGACTGACTCACTGAGGGTACATGTGAAATCACTTAACCTGTTGTTAACAACAAACCTGTATGAGCAGCCTTTGATGTTTTGTAAGCTAGAGTCACAGTTTAATACAGGGTATTACAGATAAATTTATATATTGGGACTAGAAACAATGGGGAGAGGAAAGAAAGCTGAAATCAGGTGCTGAGGGACAGGGTCAGTTTCACTGTGTGGGTGAAACACGGACACACTGAGCATATGAGACCTGAAAACACATCATGACTGGTGTATCCATAACCAGCTACATCTGGCAGATGAAGAATCCACCTGGTAAGGTGGATGGTCTGAACTCTATTTTTCCTTAGGACTGGATAACCCTAGCTCTGGGGAAACTGCATAGTCTGTAACTTCTGCAAGAGGAAAAAAAAACCCCAAATATTTTTTAATCTTAAAGATTAGAAAAATGTTAAATCACAGGGTCAGAAACACAAACTGGGATTCATCTGATGAAAGCCTGAGCTCAGGCTTCAGAGCTATGAGAATCTAAGATCTGTGAGAGTCAGAGGAGATTAGGGGAAGACTTATCTAATGAAATGTAGCTGACCAAGGTACGATGAGACTCTTGGATGTATTGACTATCTCTCTACAAAGAGAGTTTAGAGTGACTCTGTGAAATGCAGAAACCAGTATTTTACATATGTCTGTATATCCAAAACCCACGTGTGGTCAGATGAGTTCCAGCCTGTGCAGCATATACAGAATTTTGCATTTCATTTGCCCCATAGATAACACTGGGAATATTTTCAAGAGCAGCTTGTACTTTTCAATTAGTATTTACTGTACTCAAACTGAGGCACTTCAGTAGGGCTCGGTCATAAATGGGTGGAGAGCCATGGCCTGTTGAAAAATAAGCCCATTTAGGGGATTTTTCAGGAAGTTTTCCAAAATCAAAGAACCTTAACTCAGCAGATATAGATGTAAACTTTCCAGAACTCTTCAAGTGTCTTCCAGGTTTGCACATAAACCCAGTTTAGAGCATAACTACATTGTCAACTGAGCTGCTGGAGTCTGAAACTGCTACCAGCTTTGTGTATCTTGGTACTGTATGAAGATTGTCCTTATAATTTCAGCTTCACGTAGCTACAAATACTTATTTCTATTGAAAATTTCATAGGAAGATATTGGTTTAGTCTCAAAAATAACTGAACAAGTGTTCACAGAAAATTTCATCACTTGCAAGGCATTTTTAAGGACTCAAGGTTTGTTTGACATGTGGGGATAGTGAGAAGGTTTAACCTTTGCTCTTTTAATCCCCTCATGGCAGTGAACACAGGAAATATTCCTTGCTATCACCTCAATTCCTGTCAAACTTGAAGGTGTGCCTGGAATTAATTAGGAAAGGGTGTATAATTTGCCCTAGCTTGATAGCATATTTTCAGAGGAGATGGTCAGATATGTGGATGGGACAATTGGACACAGGCAGGTATCTGGACCTCTGTAGTCCAGTGAAAGCAGTGTGTAGTGTTTTCAGCATCAGTAATTTGCCTTTGACATTGTGACTTACTGTACATTTTAAAGTTAGCTGGTTTTTTTGTTGTTGTTGTTGGGTTTTTTTTTTTTATGTGGGAAGATTTGAAAGGAACATTAGACTGAAATCAGGTTGTACTCTATTTTCATATTTCTAGAAATGTAGGAAGTTGCTGATTGATCTCTTTGTGTTTGGTCACTCCAGAAAAAAATGTGCAGATGCTGAAAGAATGAAATGTAACATTTATAAGTGAATAGTTTTCTTTTGCTTTATTTTGCAAAAGTGCACAGCCAACCTAATTAAACCTTTATTTGGAAAAAAGGCAAGGGTGTTTTTGTGTATGTGTTTGTTTGGATATTTTTAGCAAAACTATAAGGCAGGAAATTTCTTGTCTCTGCTTTACATTAGAGAGTAATAAAGTTTTCTATCTTTTTTTTCAACTTTTGGGTTCCTTCTTTTACAGCAAGCTATTTGTTCAGTAGCTGTTGCCTGTCACTATACTAGCTGCAATATGCTGCAATATACTGATGAGTCTGCTTGGAAAGAACTTGTAACGTATGTATTTTATTAACCAAACCAAAGACAGGGCTAGCGGCCCTGATAGGGATGACACTCACCTGGGGAGACATTAAAAGTCCTTCCAAAGAGCATTTACCTTCAAAATAAGCTAGATAAAGCTAGGGATCAGGTGCTTTAAACCTTCTCAGAAGAAGTTTTTTTGGTGCTGTGACTTTGCAGAGCACTTCCATTTCAATGAACACATTGCATACGCATTTGTGCCCAGGGACACATAGAAATGTCTCTGGGGAAGGCTGTGATCTCGTGAAGGGATGTCAGCATCCATGCAGGGAGGGCCAAAGGCTTCGTATGGCTCTGCACATTCTGAGGAATGCTTGGTGTGTATTGGGCTTTCCCTTTTTGCCTGTGGGGAAGCCTAGGAAAACAAAATATTTTACCTTATGTGCTGCCAAGGTAAGCAAACCTACTACATGGATCTTATCAGAGTCTGAAGGAAATTGGGCAGGTTTTTGTTACAATTATGGCAGTGCACTACTGAGGGCAAGGACTTTGTTAGTTCCTCAGGTCCCAGGTCCTTGCACTGGGCTCTGTACAAGCTGGTGGCACGTGGGATGGCTGCTCAAGGCTGTACACAAGAAGCCCCAAAATGGTATTTCTTGTTCCTGAGTAGTTGTTATTGATGGCTTTTCCCTGAACTGTTTACAAATGTGCACAAGCCTTTCTCTAATGGACACTTCAGTTCCTCAGTTAAGTAGAGAGTCTTTGAAATGATCATAGAATCTCCTGAGTTGGAATGGACCCATAAGGATCATTGAGTCTGACTCCCAGCTCCACACTGGGCCAGGCAAGTCAGAACATGGGACTGAGTGCATCGTCCAGATGAGTAGATGACCTTCCTGTCCTCTCACTTCTTAGAGTTTTCTTCTCCTCTCTTCCTTCAGGTCCTTCTTGCCCTTAGTGAGATCTGTCTTCTTTCAGATACTCAGTGTCTAAATCAAAAGGATCACCAATACTGAAGCCTCCTTTTTCATCTAATATTGCCATTACTGAAGAAATATGGTGTTACTTGTCTGGTCTCACAGTCATGTCTTCAGGGGTTATTTTTGAATGATGATGGTGGCAATGACTTGTCTCCTCTCTGCTGTAAGTTTCCTCAGCACAGGATAATTGACCATCCTCACCTGTCCGTAATTGAGCGGGACTGGTGATTGTGGAGCAGCTACTGCCCTCCCTTTGGCTACCCGTCTTGCTGAGCACTAATGTCAATTATCCTGGCAGGCTGTTTTAATGATGTCTGCAAAACCTGGAGAGTCACCACCTCTCATCAGCTGAAGGACTGATTCAGGTGATCTGAAGATTGTCTCCATTCAGATATCAATTAATGTGTAAACCTATCAAACAGGCAACACAACTTCTTAATGAAATCTATGAATCATTATGTAGTATCACTAACCATAACCTGCTAATTAGCTGTGACATCTATGTGATATATACACATATCTATTTTCCAGACCAATCTTCTAACAGCACTGCTTTCTGACAGAGCACCTTTGATTTGTGAGGGTGTCCAAATCTCTCCACATTGGGTTTGATGTACTGCTCAAACCCAAAAGGATAACTTGTCATAACCACAGCTTTCTGTGGCCCTGAGTCCTTCCCAATTACTTGGCTGTTTGTTTCTGTCCTCCAAGAAAATCTTCCTAAAGCAAACATGTTCGAAGACAAGGCTGGAGAGGAGTACACAAGTTGCCATGCTTTGAGCTTAAATCCCTCTATTTTGCTGAATACAGAAAAAAGCTTTTTGCAACTGGCCACCAAACTGACCTCATCCAGTACCCTGTCTTACCAAGACCGGCACTTGACAGCTCCCCTGGAAGCACAGGAAAAACCTCAGAGAGAAATGGCAAATGGAAGATATTCTGCTTTTTGCCATACTCATTAGTTTGCAAACAGATCTCCATTAGTGAAGCCTGAAGCTGAAGAGCTCCTCACCTCTCTCAAATATTGCTACCATTTATTATTATTATTACCCTGGTTATTCTTGTTAGTTTAATACTGTATCTAAACATCCTGAGTCAATTTTGGAGGGAGTGTAGATGGAAATGTAAGGCGTTTATTTATTTTTAATAAGGATAAGCTCAGGCACTGGAAACCAACTGTGCTTTCCCAGTTTTCAAATCAGTCCCCAAGCATCCTCCTACCACCATCTTACAAACTCAGACTGACACGGAGCTGATAAATTGACAGAAAGTATCAAATGTCAGCTAGGGCTCTGATTCCCTCTGGAGGCTCTCGGGAACAAAGTATGAACAGATTGTTCATGCCAGAATACCTCATTATTTTAAGCAAATTGACTTTCTTATTGACTACATTGAAAGGTTGTACACTAGTTATAATTACCAGTTCTACTTAATTTTCCTTTATAAAAAGGTCTGTACTCTCTGCTTGACAGTATTATTTTGATTAACCTACTTTTTACCCCAAGAGGCCATTTAATATTTAAAAAAAGAATGCCTTGATCATATAGATGTATAGCACATGCAGATGATTATTGTGTTATAATCACCCATATATAATCTGAATGGTGAAGTGCATTACACTGCATTTTGCAATGAACTATGAGATTTTGTAGAGACCATAAGGTTAAAAGGAATATACACATTAAAAATAAAATAGTCCTGCAACTGCAGGAGCACAAAGAGCATTTTGAGCAATCTACCATAAAATACAACAGTGTGATATGAAGCAGGAAGATTCAGGCATTTGTTTCACACCCCTTGATTTTAGTTTTCAACTATTTTATGGTCACTATATTTGGCCGATGGTTTATTGTTAATAATAATATGAGAGATTAATTTTTATATCCTCTCCTCTATTGCTCTCAAATCCAACATTCACCCATCATTTAAGATGACAGGGTACTGTGAGCTGACTACAGTTTGGTGTCCTCAGATATGGTCAAGATAATGGTTAGGAACAGCCCCTTGGTTTTCTGGGAGACGAGAGAGAGACGTTCGGAAGAGCCTGCTGATGCAGAAACATCTACCTGGAATAAGGGCCAGTGAAATGTCACATGTAAGCCCATTAGAACAATCCTGGATGGATACCCCACTCTGCCCTAAGGGAAACACTTGGTTTCCACAGTAGTTCATTGAAACATGGGGAAAAATGGTGACTGGTTCAATAAAAATGATGCTGTCAAGGGTCTAAAGCCAAACATTCTACTTGCCTGTGTTCTTACAAAAAAAAAAAAAAAAAAAAAAGGAATCTAGATTTTTCTTTCCTTATAATCTTATAAAGTAGTGGGACACCCTGCTGGCATTAAAATACAGTTCTGATGCTATTTCAAATTGATCTTTAAAGCCAAGAAATTCAGAAACAAACTTTCATATCTTCCACATACCAATTTCTCTTGACACATTAACTAATCTCTGTGAAATGCTGTTATACAGTGACACATGACTTGGTACAAGTGACCTCTTCTTATTCAGATATTGGCCCTTACTGTGTTTATCCTGTTGACAGGAAAAAGACTCAATACGATTAGAGGAACAAAGCCAAAAGTGAAGACCAAATTAGAATGTATTTTCATCATTAGAAAGGTAAAACTCTGCTTGCAGAACCTTTATTACTGGTAATGAGGCAAGAGACACGAAGAACTCTGCTTGGTTTTCAGATCACAGGCTGTGTTTGCAAGTGGGAGAAGAGAAAATAAGCATCTTTTCACTCATGAAGTGAGAAAATTGGATCTGGAATCCATTGGGAGAAGACATATAGGAACCTACAATGTCATTTTTACTGTCACTTTTCAGACTACAAGCACTTTTGGGGAGCTCCAGTCAGAGTTTGAAGGAATGATCTAATAAAACACATACACTCAGTGGGGCTGTTGTGCTAGGGAATGAGTGACCGCAATTAAAATGACCCTAGGATGCTTCAAAATAAGATTTCTGAGATTTATAGTGCAAACACTTAAAAATGGTAGGCTGCTTTTCCTGCTGCAGTATGATTAGGTGTCTCCAGAGAAATGAAGCAGGACCCAAGTATGTCCTGTTTAAGCACAGGATTAACTGAAGACACAAGGCTGTCACTGAGATGCCAGAAATCTGTAGCTGTTGTAGTGGAGCAGATTTAAGAAACTCATGATTTTTCCAGAACTGTTTTATAACAATATTCTAAAAGCAACATTTAGGGAAATAATTGCTTTCCAGTCAATTTTTATTGAAATAGCACAAAATGTAAGTATTGTCCTTTTACACAGTTTGTGTTTGGTGTAGCTCATACAGTCAGCTAATAGGAAACCTGGGAGATAATGCAAATCTTTGCAACTCTACACCCCACAAATGTGGGGTTTATGGGCATATAGAATAAGATTCAAAGAAGGCTGTAGGAAACAACTTGGTGGTGGGTATATCTAGGTTCTGGAATGTTGTAGTTTGGTGACTGCCTACTTCTAAAGAAGCCAAAACCCTCTATTTGTGGAAAGTTAATTTGCTATGGTGATTTTTTTAATAGCTTGTGATACACCTTTTGAAAGAGACCAGAAATATCATGTGCAGTTATTGCTGTGGTCTGAGTGTCTTTTACTGTCTAAATTCCACATAAACTAATGGGACAGTGATTTAGCTGATTAGTTGCCCATGTTGGTAGGTCTGGAGCATGTATTTGACTCACATTGACATGACCAGACTCCTCACAAAAAACATTACTGTATGTAGATATATATTTTTTATTTTGTTGAATTTCTTTTACAACCTTTTTACAACTCATCAATGTCCTGGTCAATATAGTCAAAAGAATCTGGAGAGCAGTTCAGCTCACCTAAATGTAGACAAAGATTAAGTTGCTTAAACATAGGCTTCTAGTGCCATCCGATACACCCTTGAGGATCTGAGATGCACCAGGAGACTGTCTAATATAACACAGAAATTATGATGACCAGAGCCTTCTGGAGGAGTGTCTGGAGGGCAGGCTGGATGCCTGACTCACAGAATCACAGAATCACAGAATCACAGAACGTCAGGAGTTGGAAGGGGCCTTGAAAGACCATCTAATCCACCCCCCTGCCAGAGCAGAATCACCTGGATTAGATCACACAGGAACACATCCAGACGAGTCTTGAATGTCTCCAGAGAAGGGGGCTCCACAACCTCTCTGGGCAGCCTGTTCCAGTGCTCTGTCACCCTCACAAGTTTTTCCTTATGTTCATGTGGAACTTCCTATGCTCCAGTTTGGATTTATTGCCCCTTGCCCTATAACTGGACATCACTGAGAAGACCCTGGCTCCAATCTCCTGAGTCCATTGCACATAGCACTGTATGCATGTTTGTGGATATTTAAATTGAATCCTACACCTCCAGTGACTAGATCAGCTGCTTGGGCACCTGGCTTACATGTAGATACTTGCCATTCTCTACATTTAGTTATCTTGATCTGATCTGAATCCTACTTTCCTTATCTGGGTTGTGAAGGATCTGAGCTCTGGAATCCCAAGTCAGCTGAAGCATATCTTTTAAATGTTTTTTTGGGTGAAATGCTGAGGCACATCTGTTTGGCTATGGCCCCTCTGGAAGGAGTCTGTCACTTACCTTGTGGGAGTTGTAACCTTGGGATTGGGTACCAACATGCAGTACCTACAAAGTTTTGTGCTGAAAATGTCTTAAATCCAACCTCTTACTCAGAGTTTTATTATTACACTGTATCTATACCTTAATAATGTTAAAAGGTATTCTGCAATTGCAGTTATGCACTAAAATATAAAAATATATAAAGTTTATAGAAGCAAATATTCCTTATTAAATATACAAGAATTTATCATCATCTCAGGTGCTATACCACTTATTTCTTGTACGTGTTTTTATGTACATCTATATATGTATACAGAGATACATGACTATTTAAAAAGAGAGGCACACGTGTAGGTGGTATAACTACATGTAAGAGTTGTTGTGAGTTGTGAAAAACTAAAGGGAAAAAAAAGCATCTCTTCAGAAGCATAATGGAACAGTAATAAATCAACTTAGCACAATTCATTATACTTGCACTTTGGTCTTTCAGCAAGACAGCACTGCTCTTTGCACTTAAAATGTTAACAAGGGAACGATGCTTTTACTACAGCTGTGGTCCAAAAATGTGTGTGCAGAGAAGTAGTTACATAACTCAGCAGCTCCAGGAGGGTTTGTGCATTCAAGCTCTAATGGATCCATCTGTGCCTTCTTACCATTGCACCTACCTATATGTGTTATTTTCAGAGAGGTGAGGCCAGCATGTTGGGAAACAGAGGGGAGGAAAAATCAAATGTGCAAAAAACCTGTTGAAGAGATTAATTAACCTCTGTCTGTGTGGAATGGCTTTCATGAACCTGTAGCTGCAAATAAATGCACTTTACAACCAGAAAAAGGGATTCTGTTGCATGATTGTGGTGCATGGTATTGATGGTCCAAGCTGGCACGCTGCTAACCTTTGAAGTCTCAAATCCTCTCTCTCTGCTTTTCAACCCACGTATGTCATGGCAAGTGCACAGTTCCCCACACTGGCATGTCAAGGCAGCTCAGCCTTGATATGAAGACATGGCCTCAATAGGAGAAAATTAAGGTCATTTCCATCTTTGAGTATTGAGAATGGCAGCGGGAGTAACAGTGGAGGATGCACCATGTTACTAGGATGTTATCCTCCTGCCTGCAGGGATGTGGACTATTTCACTTACTTTCTTAAATGACCTTCAGATAGTAACAAGTTTTGACTGATTCATAGCAATGGAGGTCCAGCTATCAGTTTATGGAGTAACCTCCTTCCTCATGCATTCATAACTATGGTACCTTATAGGTGATTTAATGTATTTTTTAATGTATATCTTCCTTCTCTGGCATTAGTGTTTTTTTACAGACAGAAAAACAGGGGGTATACCAATGTTTGGAAATCTAGTAATTTCCTTCACATTCAAATAATTTCACAGTCCACAAAATGCCCAATATACCATAATGGCATTTTATTATGGGTACTTTACCCACTGTACAGTAAATGTGTTGAGGATTGCCTTTGTGCATGTATGTTTGTCAAGTGAATTATCATGGCTTTGCTCTCCAGTGCCAGCTTGGGAACTGGATCAGGATAGTTGAATAAACTATAAAGCACCAACAAGGAAGTATATGGTAAAAACAACAAAAAAAGTATTCTCAGGACTTGTGTAATTGGGAGATCTGTGAACTGGTCAGAGATAATTAGGCTTAGAAACAGTGTTTCTGGCAGCAAAACAAGTTAGAGAGTATTAGCTACACTTCCAAACTAATATAAACTGTAGATCTTATGGTTTCCTTCCTTTTAGTTCAATAATAGACACAAAAAAATTTCTAGATTCAAACTGCAGATGAGCTGGTTCAATCACTGCTTACTTGAAGGTATTTAAATATAACACAGAAAATCACAGAATCACAGAATAGTAGGTGTTGGAAGGTATCTCAAGAGATCATTGAGTCTATTCCCCCTGCCAAAGCAAGTTCCCTAGCGCAGGTTGCACTGGTCAGTGTCCAGACAGGTCTTGAATATCTCCAGAGAAGGAAACTCCACAACCCCTGTACAGCTTGTTTCAGTGCTCTGTCACCCTCACTGTGAAGTTCTTTCTCACATTGGTGTGAAACCTCCTGTGGTCCAACTTGTGACCACTGCCCCT